>KZ506558.1:130076-160129 GCA_002844005.1 Limosa lapponica baueri
TTTTTTTTTTTTAATTTTACTGGGGGAAGACCCACTCTCGCTCTGGGCGAGCGCCCGCCCCTCAGGCCCCTTCCCGTTAGCGGGTGCCCGCCGTCGGGGCGGGCGAGGGGCTCCGGTGGGCGCCGGGCCTGGGCCCGGGCGGCTGGTGGCGGGGCCTAAAGGCAAACGGGGCCGGGGCCGGCAGCCTCGCCGCGGGGAGGGCGGGCGCGGGGGGCTGGGGGCTCCGGTGGGCGCTGAGGGCGTGCGATGGGTGCTGGGGGCAGGAGGGAAGGGTGTCCGGCCCGGGCAGCCCAGCGGAGCTCAGACCAGGGGGGAAGCCCGGCCTTTGGCTCTCTGCTCGGGGGTGGTTGAAAAACCAACGTTGGGGAATTGGCAAAGCTTCACCCGTGGACGGTGAGCCCGGTCTCGGTGCCGTGCAAGTGGATGCAGGCTCTTCTAAAAATCACCACTGTTTCCTCTCTGCCTCCTTCACCTGATCGCCACCACTGCTCTGGGAAAAGCCTTCTCCGGAGTTCCTGCTTATCCTATTTTGTACCGCCGCCACACCGAGTTTCCATGTCAACTTGTCCGTGTTTGCTCGCCTGGCAGCCGCTGCGGGTGTGAAGTCCCTCCGCTCTAGGTTTTGATCTTTGTATCAGTTTATCCTTATCTTGTTTATTCTGAAATTTTGTAAATCTTAGATCAACTTAATGTCACAAAATTAAAAATTAGGTGATTTAGTATTGTTGGTAGACTCCAAATTTCATCACTAGTGATAACAGATTAAAAATGGTACTTCTCTGTCCACAACTGAGGCCTGAGACGCAGTTCCCAGTAGAGAGTATTCAAAATGTGCTTTTGTGGGTTGTTTTATTGTTGGGTGGGTGTTTGGTTTTTTTAAGATTGCTTGTTCTTGGTTCTTCTTTGATGCTCGCAGGTCTTTCCTCAGTCTGTTGGATGGAAGAGACTGCTGTCCCGGCATCAGGACAGGAATGCAGAGTCTTTAAAAGCTGCGTTTCCAATGCTAGTTTTCAAGCTCTTTTTCATATGTGTGCACTGGTAACATTTCAAGCCCATGGAATCTGCCTAAACCTGTACCTGAGATGTAGCACAGGCAGGAAATTAATTTCCTTGGCCCGATACTTAGTACACAGCTAACTTCCAGCTTTTCTAGGAAAGAGGAACTTGTGATGTCTTTTATATGATCTGCCTCTCCTCTGGGTTTCTTCAGTGGTTTTGGTTCCTCAACAAAAAAATTAACCTAATATCCTTTTTTTGTGTGTATGTGCTCCAGTTTGTGACATTGCAGAAGATGCTGCATTGTAGCTGTGCAGACTCCTGGTGTGATTGATTTTTCTGTTCTCTTTCCTTATGTATTTTGCTTATCAGTAAAAATAGTTAATGGCATTAGCATTTATTGTTCTCTCTGGCTGCTCGAGAAGAACGAGGCATCTAGGACTTCAGAACAATTCTTTCAAGCTTTCTGCAGGCGTGGACAGGGAACACTATACGTGTTCAGTTTGTTTCATATTTCGGAGACTTCTTCAGCAATGAGAGCTAGAGTTTTAAAATTGATTGGAGATTAAAATGGTAGGCTTGTCCTTTTTTGCCCTTAAATTTTGCATCATTGACCTGTTGTGAACTTGGCTCAGTTTGAAACCATTTAAAGGCATTTTGGGAAGCTGTCCTTATGTTTATTTTATGATATGCTCTAATTTTAAGGGCTTGATTAAGAATATTTGTAGGAATGTTGGTTGTGCTCTTCTTCCACTTTTCATGAATGCTTTCCCTGCTCCTGTGACATTGCTCTTTGTAATGCTGAAGTATAAAGGCAAAGTGAATGAAGAAGCAAAGACCTAAAGTGAAAGTAGGCTGACAATTTGTCTGATGCCAATGGGTGTTTCTTGGTGAAGGTGCATTTCCTGTAAGGTAGTTCCTGTTCTGTCACCTGGGAGTAGGGAAAGAGATCTCCCTGAGATACTGCTGTGACTGTTGGGAGGAGTATACAAGGTACATGAAGGGAGCAAGAAGCTGTACAGATTGCATAAAGGAGCTGCAGACACCACCTTGGTAATCTTGACTGAAGAAACTCGGGCTTCCCTGTTACCCTCAAAGCTCTGAAGAAGCTTGGACTTGAATCAGCTGCCAGCGACTGCTCCTTTCCCAGGCCCTTCACTCTTGCTGCTAATATGTCTGATCCTGATGTTAGAATTTGAGATGACTGTGTAACTTACTGCTGTTTTTTGCCTACCATTTAACATTTACCTTTTTCTGTGTTGGTCATCTGCTTGTTCAGCAGCTTGAAAAGGTTGATCTCAGTGCTTCTTTCGTTTGTCACTGTCATTTCAAAGGGTCCTCTGGAGTTCTGCATCCTTCACGCACCAGTTTTCAGTTTCTTTGATCCATTATGTGGTTATGAGCAATTATCTGTATATGCATGCTGTGCTATCATGAATAAGGGTTTTCTCACCAAATCTAACCTAGCACAAATTCATCCTGTAACTGAAGCAAAAAAGTCTGGGCAAGGATATTTCTAGATGCTCTTTCTTCACAATTGAACCACAGACCTGAGGCTGATTTGCGCAGTTTTGACTGGCTAAACCACTTCAGAAACATTTAGTTGAATCTGTTCCGTGCCATTTTGGGACTGAGTTTCTTTTGGCTTATAAGCCAAGTACAGCAATCAAATACAAACTCCAAAATGGTTTCTAGACCTGAAATAAGCATCCGTGAGAGCATCTCAAATATAATTAAGTTGCTACCCAAGCCTAAGCTGCGTGGCAGACTGCGTGCAGAGGCATTAGTGTGGACCTGGGCAAGTCGCTTGTACGTGGATCTGTGCTGCTAGCGGAGATGAAGAATGGCAACGTAATACAGCATGAAGCTTAGTTCAGTGTGTGTTTTAGGAGGGTGCTGAGATGCAGGTGGTCCATCCTGGTGTCCACCCTTCTTCATGGTCTTCATTAGAATTCTGTCTTTCCTACAATTTTGTGCAGCAGAAAAGGCGTTATATTTGAGACAGTGTAAGTCTCAAATATAGTTTCTTTAATTGCAAGGAAGATGAAAAGAAAGTTTTCTTTTGGAATGGATAAAGTTGTGATTGAAACCCATGATTTTAATAGGTCTTTCTGGAAATGCTTTGAAAACTCCACACCTGTTGATGCCTCTTCCCCACCCTCAACAGTTATTTCACCTGTGAGAACAAATGGAAAACTTCATAAGGTTATACCTAGAGCATATGGGCTTGCAATTCCACATATCTGTTTAAAGTAACTTTTGCTTAAACTTTGCATCCCTGTCCTCTTGAAACTCCACAGAGGGCTTATTGTTCTAACAAGTAGGATAAGCACTGAAGTGTGCATGGATATTAGAAAATGCTCATTTATGACCATATTTTTAAAGCTATCATTTTGTTAGAAATATGGTTCTTACAAGGGAGAGGAATGGGCATCCTTGTCTGTCTCTGAAAAGTTGTATTTCATTGGGTTTAGCTACTCAAACCAGAAGGCAAGTGCACTTGTAAAATGTATGCAGGTCCTGTGGCAGTGGGGCTGTAAGGTGTAGAACTATCTCAAGGCAGTCTATACCTATTATTCTGGTAGAATAAAACTGTTGCTTAGTTCTGCTTTTATTTTTTCTATTTAAACCTTTTTAGGTTGTCTAAACATCTGCATAAAATTGATGGCTATGTCGAAGGATTGGTGGCAGAGAGGGACTACTCAAATAGCAAGGGAGCTATTGCATTCATCTTATTGAAGTTCTTGTATTACAACCCAGAGGCTAAAATCTAGCATCAGGCTCCTTTTGGTTTTGAGGTACTACCAAGTGGTGTTTGTGATGGTGGCTTTCAAAATTTATATAAATGAAACTTTTTTTAAAGCGTGTGTAGGAGGGAGGTCTAGATAGATGGGGGCAGGCAAAAAAGGCAGAAGGCTCTGCTTTTTTTTTTCTTTTTTTTTTTTCCTGGGAACTTAGCTGACTGAAGTGTCAGAAGTCTGGCTTTAACCTTTAAGTTCAGATGATAAGCTTTTGCTTCTTGGACTCCCTAAATAGGTAAAACAGGTGTGCTTTTTAAAGCATTATGGTTCTGAAATTTCCTTCCTGTATATTGATTTCTTATTCCCTTGACTCTTGTGGTATCATTTTGTTGGTTAGTCAAGCAGAGGAATCAGAAAATGATTGAGGAATACCCAAACTGCTCATGTAAAAAATCAAGGAGGAGAAATGTTCCCTTTTTGTGAGTTAATTTTTAACAAAATCAAATACTTCAGCTCACCACTGCAGCTTTAGTCTAGAATCCTCAAAAGTATTTTGGATTCCTCAGTGAAATTAGTAGAATTAGGCAGCAAAGTATCTTCGTGGATCTGATTTAAAGTGTCTAGTTATGCCTTTAGTACTGAGAGGCACATGTCTAAAGATTTTGTTTCATGCTTTGGTAAGGAATTTGTTTGGCTTCAGCAATGAAAATACTGAGCCATTGTTGTTGACTCTGTCAAGTCTTAGCATTTACCTATACACTAAGAGCCCCATCATCTCTTTCTTTTCTTTCGAGGTCATGAAACGCGTACGCACAGAACAGATTCAGATGGCAGTGTCCTGCTACCTCAAGCGCCGTCAGTATGTGGACTCTGAAGGTCCCCTAAAACAAGGGCTGAGGCTGTGTCAGACTGCTGAAGAGATGGCAGCTAATCTCACAGGTAATCCTATCATATTTTCCATGCATGCTTATTGGCAGAGTTGTTACAAGTGTGAGTACATGTATTGGTAACTACATGAATTTGTCTGCACATATGGACAGCTCTTCTTTTGAAATAAAGCAATTTCCCAGTGTGAAGGTAGCATGAGTTATGAATTTCTGAAGAACAGAAATGCAGATGAAAGTGTAAAAAGGTGAGATTCATAGTCTGTGAATCATCAGGGTGAAATACCAGGTCATGGTACTTCACGAAATGTGGAAAATGTGTCTGGTGTATCCCAAAGAACATGAAGCCTGGTGAGTAGTGGTGCTTTGGGATGGATGTAGGAATTCAGTAGAAGCAGGAAAATCTGTTGTACCCTTGTACTCCAGGAGAGCTGTATCATGTGAAATGGAAGTGATACATGCCATTTCTTCCTCTGGCCTCGTCAGCTTTCTAGTTGTGAAAGCTCTGCTCTGTCACTTGAAAAAAACCAGCCCTTCAGTGGATGAGACAGTTTATTTCCTTGCGTGTTCTTTCTCTTTCTTAAAGGCTTCTGAATCCTGCTATGCTACCTGCTTTTAAAATCCTGTCTGCAGCAGTCTTCATTGTAATTATTATTTTTGTTACAACAAACTATGCTACTGCTTGAGCACATATAAATACTGAAAGGATGCAAGCAATGTGGAGGTTATAAAGATTAAATTTACTCGTAAAAGTAATAAAAAATTCTGGTCTGACCTTTGGGTGAAAATACAAGGAGGAAATGTTTTCTGGTAATGAAAGTGCTTACATCGTGACTTAAGAGTGGTGGAGACGTTAGTTACTTGTGATAACAGCTTGATTTGACAAAACATCAGTTGCTGTATAACTCTGTGCTTGTAGCCAGATAAGATTGGAAGCCAACGTAGCTCTTTCCACCTCTAGAATATTTTGCCATAGTTATAATCCAAATATGAGTGACTCGTGGGTAAGTGTCCAGGCTGATTCTCTCAGGGGCCTAAAGAAAATTGGGTAATATTTCATTATTAGAAGTGATTTACCTTCTTAGTACTTTTCGTTTTCGTACTGTTTTCAGAGTAACTATTGGAAGATTGTGATTGTTGCAGCTCCCTGAAATAATACTGGGGGACATGGGGAAAGAATGAAACCAAAGTAAAATGATTATTTATTTTTTTTTTAATGGGAGATTTTACAAGAGAGATAGGTAGAAAGGTCAGTGTTGAAACAGGATTAGAACTTGGGACCAATCCATACCAGGAGGACACAAGAGTATCTGAAGTAAGAGAGATGAATTGGATTGCAAGCCCTTGCATTCACATCTGGCATCATGCAGAAGAAAGATCGTTTCAGTAAAGAGTGAATGAATGTGTGATTGGGTTTTGTCTTTTTACTAATCATACACCAAATGTTATTACTAAATTTCTTATTAGTCTGTATCTTCTTGCCAGTGCAAGGTTTTGTGGCTGGTGATTCAGAACTTAGTCATCCGTTTTCATTAGAACTGAAAATGGTCTGCTCTCATGTATTCAGCTGCTTACTAATTCTTCTTGTCAAACATGCTTGTAGTAAGCTGTCAGTGAGTATGCTGCAGTTCCATGAATGACTGTTGAAAAAGAAAAACCCAGCTTGTACTTATTCTGACAACAGAGGCTGAAAATGCTTTCTGCTGCAGTCATCTTAGTTTTGAAAACTGAACAAAAACTGACCAGATTCTAAAACCTGCATTGCTTTATTTCAGGGAAAACAATCGAATATTTTTTTCTGAAGATGTTTTGTTGGTTCTTAATAGAACTCACCTTGCTTTTTCAGTTCAGCTATTTTCATTTGTTTGACTTTTAAATTAAGCAGCTTGTATAAATGACAGAGTTGCTTACTTCTGTATTCAATTCTGTGATTTCTTCTTCATAGTGAAAAGTGTCCTCTGGTTTTGGTCTTAAATAGTTTTCTCAGTAGTCTCAGGACCCAGAAAGATCATCTCGTCCCACCTTTTGTGGGAAATGGAGCCCAGATGAGATTATCTAGCACCCTGTCCAATCGCATCTGCAGTAAAATACAGCACACAGGTTCCTCATGACTATCCTGTATTTCTGTAGAAAACCAGAAGAATATTTGAGGACAGAATGAGAGACTAAGAGTACATTCCTCTAATATTGCCCATAGTATGCTGTCAACACATAGGACTATCTGAAATAGAAAAATAGAAATAAAATTATACATCATCACACAAGAGTTGCTGCTCAGCATCATTTCCAGTAGCCCCACATGTGTGAACTGGAAACAACGCTGCTCACAGCCAGCACACACAGCCAGGAGGGCACTGACCACAGCCCTCAGTTAGGAGCGAGTTTCTTTGAATCTGGCATCAGGTCACATAGCTGGCTGCAGTCATGGAAGTGAAGTCAAGGAGCAGATTTTGTTTTCAATAGATGTTCTTATGACCACCGAGGAAGGTAGAAGGAAAAGAAACTATGGTAAATACATTAATGTATGGGAAGGGTATGGCCAGTGTTTTATTTCCACTAGGAGAAAAATACACCTGAAATTTTACTCTTGTTTTGGAATCAGTTGAGCTCATGATCTTTTTTGCAGTTGTGGTTGGAGTAAAGCTTTGGGAAGGAAAAGAATGAGAATTCAAACTTGTTATAACTGTCTGGTATGTGCAGTTTGTTTACCATTTGCTTGACGGGAACGAGCTCTAGCATCATTACTGAAAGAGCTAGGGCGCAACGATTGCCTAGTCAGACTGTGCCAGGGTAGGTAGCCAAAGATGATGTTCCTCTTTCTGAAGCATGAAGTACATTTTAATTTTGGAATTCAGTTGCTTGTGCAGAGAAAGTTTTATAGGTGGCATGGAGGGAGAACTACACAGAGCCAAGGACAGTAAGTTGTGTTTGCATGGCACGACCAAGGTAGCAAGTTCCATTCCTCCTGAAATGAGGCCACCAGAACTCTGTGAAGAATTGACCCTTGTATGTAACCCTGTGACATAGCATAAGACAGGGCCGCATATTTCTGTTTTTCTCTGCTTTTACAGTGAGTAGTATGAGTGACATTGAAAACTGTCGCTACGCATTTTTGAGTTACTACAGGTGTGTGCATGCAGTTTACTTTCTCTTGCTGAATATCAATTATTGTAAATTTTAAGTCTGAATAGCAGAATTTTGAATTTAGCTGTTAAGTAATAAAGGTATAATATAAGTAATATGGTATGTGAGCCTGGAGTTCTTACCAGCTTTGAGTTTCTGAAGCAGCCAAGCTGTAGAAAGCACAGTGTATTCAACGTACCTTCAAGTACCTTTCAACGGGTTATATTTGTTTATTTCTAAACTGATTTGAGAGAAGATAGAAGCATTGGTGCTGGAATCTGTATTTGTTTTTTCCGGTGAGGGGTTGATGAGCACAGCCCAGCTCTCTGTTTCCAAAGCTGAGTTCAGATTTCCCTGGAGAGTTGGTAAACATCCCTCCTGTATTTCCATAAGATCCAGGAAGATAGTCCTGTGCCTTACTGGAGAGAGAGAAGGGGGAAGGTAGTGCCAGGCTGCCTGTATGTACACCATGTGCTGATCTCTTTCTAATTAGAAGCATTGAGACAAGCTGGAGGCTGGCCTATCTCTCTTTAGCATGTGAACATTTGATGATGTTGTTTATAGACTTCCAGGGCTGTCAGAGTTGTGCCTCTGTGCCTGAGCCAAATACTGGAACAAAAAGCGATCAATCAGGAGTAGGAAGGCAAAGAGAGAGGATGGCAAGCGGTGGGGGGCAGGGGAGACTAAAAGAAGTTGAAGGAGTTGAAAGGGAGAGTAATGAAAAGAGGTTTTGTGGAGGGGAAAACAGTTACAAATTGAAAAAAAGATAGGAAATGAAAACATCAAACTCCATGCCCTTTCGTGCTCCTCTTAGAGGAGCGGAGGAATAAACATATTATAATTTTGTAACATGTTTCTAATTACTGGTATTTGTATATGCTTAGAGTATATTGGTGGGTGTCTGTAAACTTGCACAAAGTACCTTCTTGGATTCTGAGAAGTTAGCAAAAGAGCAAAGGTTTGCTGCTAGAGGAGCAGCCAATTCCTTTTCTAAATAGTTCAGGACCACTTTTACCAGAGTTGATACTGGTTCTGAAAAACAGTTTACCACCACCTCAAGAGACCATAACAACTGGGTTTGTGGTCAGATACCAGCTGCCCTTTAACCTAAAATCCTCAGGGAGGAGGACACATTTTGATTATAAATTACTAAGTGTTTACTTAGAGATTCAGTGTGTTTTCACCACCACCTCTGGGAGACTAGTAAATTATAATGTTTATCATTTGTTGTAAATCATAATAACCAGGACAAGGAATTTGAAACTGTGAAGTAGTGTCATTGCAGACCTTCTGTCCATGGTGGTTGGTGGGTCCTGCTGAAAAAGAAACTTTGTTTTGGAGAAAGTTGTAGATCGCTTTCCTCATCTTTTCTGAGTGCAAAATAGTAAAACCTCTGAGTATCTTGTGATAAGTGATCGCTTGTGTTAAGTGATCTGTGACAGTGTGAGAACTGAAGGTTGTATTTGAAAACTTAAAAATGTATTCTGGGGGGAGCAGGTGAGGTTTTTAGTTTGTTTGGGTTTTTTTTTTTAAGCTTTCAGTATACTTTCTCATTTGTGATCTGTGTAGGTTGTTAATGCCACGTTCAGATGCTTCGGACTATGTCATCCTTGAATGGTTTGAAAGATAAAATGTCATCTTGGTGGCTGCATTACCTTGAATTTTATGAGATGCTTTGTTTCCAGACACACATGCAAAACTCCTTAAATCCCTATTTAATTTTTACTTATTTTATTTCACAGTCCAATCTGAATCTGGTTGTGCCAACGTTGTGTCTGCAGCTCCCTGCCTGGCAGAGCCACAGCAATATGAAGTACAATTTGGACGATTACGCAATTTTCTCACAGGTAAATATCAGGAAGCAAGGAAGAGGAAAGTAGCTGGGTGTTTTTGTAATTTCAGCAAGTAAAAGACAGTACAATAAAATTTAAAATCATGTCTCTAACAATCTTTTGTTTCCTAGTTTTGAGATTTCAGTTACTACAATTAGAAATACTTTTCTTTGTTGTTGTTGTTTTCTGTGTGCTGATTACCTTTGCCTTTTTTAGATAGCTGACTGTTTGCCCTTGGTCAGGCGTTTGGCCTTTGTAGATCTAGACAACAGCAAACATATACAGGGCAAGAAGGAAGATGAGAATGTTTTATGTGAAAGGCAGGTAATTCAGAAATGAGTGTAGTTCTCTGCTGTTTCCCAGTTCAAGGCTTTTAATTTTATTCATAATTGGCTTGTTTTTTATGATGGCTTGATTTTTAAGGGAGAATTTGTTCCCTTAAATTATCTGTACTGACTCTGAGACTGGAGGTATATGACAGAAAGTAAAAAAAAAAAATTCTCATTCTATAAAGTGGTGGAGACGACAATAATGATTTTTCTTTTTTTTAAATATTTTTTTAGTAATTTAAAAAAAGGATGTGGGAATGTCTTATTTCTTCTATGAGTACCAAATGTGGGAAACAGAAGCAGATAGGATTTTCAGAGAGTAGTACCAAGTAAGGTGAGGTTACCGCTCCTCCCGCCTTTCGGCACATCTACGTTTCTCCAGTGTAGGGATTTGATCCCAGTGTGCATAACACTAGGATTAATATTCCTGATAGTTGGTGAAGGGAAAGGAAAGGGGCAGGCAGGAAAGCGCAGAGGCAGAAAACTGTGAAGTCTTAGCCTTGCCATCTAGAGCAGTTCAGCACCATTGCACTTTAATACTGGAGGTAAATGCCTATGATTTAGCAGATTTTTTGAGAAGTATTGAAAGTACTGATTGCTCTGTTCAGTGGCTTAAATATCACTTGGAGAAGTGCTAGGCATGGTTTTGGTGTTCAGGTCGACTGTTTTCATCTTTTTGTCCCTCTTGCTCAGTTCTGATTTCTTACAGACATGGTAAGAAATGCTTCTGTTTCTGCAAGGGAGTAACTTGGCAGCCAGCCGCAACACGCAGCAGGACGCTTCCCATTTCTGTGATGCCAGCCCCTAGGGGCATGAGGAGTGGGCAGGGGACTAGGACCACCGAATAATTTAGGAATTACTCTAGAGGTCTCTAGTCCAACCAGCTGCACAAAGCAGGGCAAGATCGGAGTTTGATTGTGTTGCTCAGGGCCTTGTCCTGCCAGGTTTTGAAAATTAGAAAGGGTGGAGATTGCTCTGCACCTCTGGGCTCCAGCTGCAGCGATTTGGTGAGAATTCCTCCTGCAACAGTTTGCCTGTTGTCCTTTCACTGAGCACACCTGAGAAGAGGCTGGCTCCTTTTCCTCCATAATGTCCCACTGGGTACTGAAGGCAGCAGTTGGATACCCCTTATTCTTCTGGCTAGGCATACCCAGCTCCCGTAACCTCTCTTCTTGTGTTCCTGGGGAACGTTTTCTTTGTTCCTTTTTCTGCCACCTTCCCATCTCTTCTCTTTTTTCACCACTGCAGAGTGAGGTCCTTCCCCTTGTTGCATTTCTGGACTAGAGCACCTGCAGAGAAAGGAGCACCTGCTGGCTGCTTAGAGCTTTTACTATGTACAGACCACTGGTTTCACTGGCTTTGGCCCAGTTTCAGTGGAACAGAAAGGAGAATGATGCCTAAGTATGCAAATACGTATGTATAGACAGCACACCACACTCTCACTCTGTAGTTACTCATTTAGAAATGGGAGAGAGGCAGAGTATGGACCGGAGAAAGTCTGGAAGAGTGCTCAACAGGAGAGGAAAAATAGCCTAATGGAAAGGAGGTGGGGGGGAAGAATATGTGTTGGCGAGTGGCAGGAGGGAAGAACAAGTAGAAAAGAAGCAATACTGTTTGAGGACCAGCGATGCCTATTTTGTTGCAGTAAGTTGGTCACCCGGTAGCTCGTTATTCCAGCCCTGTATGCTCCATAGTTTTCTATGGCAGGGCTCCGCTCCTTCCAGCTCCCTGCAGCCAGCTGAAGGTGGGAGGGAAGCAGCCCCAAGAAGCTGGTGCAGGAGGGGTGGAGCTGTTGCACAGATTAGTCTCTGCAAGGTACAGCACAGCCTAATCTGGAGCTTGTTACACTGCGTGCTAGGGATTGCTGCTGGGATTTGCCTTGGCAGAGAGGGGGAGAAAGAGAGAGGGAAAGCATGCGCCTGAGCAGGCACAGAAATAAAACAGGAGCACGGTGTATTGCAGTACGTTTTGGAAACTGTAGATTCCTTTCCTCTGAAGACAAATCAGTTCCATGCAAAGTACCACATGCAAGTTTTATTGAAGCTGAAAGGAAAAAAGCCACCAAAGTTCAGGCCCGCACAAGCTAGGTAAATAATTTTGACTTAAACGTGTTACATACTGCTTTAAATTTTTTAAGTCCATTTACTGCAATAAGCAGAGGGCTTAATACATAGGGGAAGAATTCAGCTGTCGTGTAGTTTGAGGTGGTACTTTAATATCTGGCCTACACCTAAAAAGGGTGTTGAAATGTCTGTATTTTGTTTTGACAGCATACCTCACTGACTTGAAAATTTCTCTTTGCATCTGTACAAGGAACTGTGTATCCCCTTTAGGTGACAGAAGAGGTTCACGTAGATGCTCCAACAAAAGTCTCCTTTTGCTTGCTCTCTGATGCCACTGTCAAGGCTTTTTGCAGTAATTGTCCTTGCTCTGTTTTATTCCCATTAGAAAGTGGATTGAGAAATCATTCAAAGTTTGTTGCTGTTTCTTATATAGATTCAGATTCTCAGCACAGCCATGAAGTGATGCCTCTTCTGTATCCCCTCTTCGTCTACCTCCATCTGAACATGGTCCAGAATGGCCTAAAAAGCACAGTGGACAGTTTTTACAGCCGCTTCCATGGCATGTTCTTGCAGAACGCCAGCCAGAAGGATATCATTGAGCAGTTGCAGACTACCATGACTATTCAAGATATCCTGTCCAACTTGAAGCTCCGGGCTTTTCTGGACAACAAGTACGTCATCCGCCTTCAAGAGGACAGCTACAACTACCTTCTTCGCTACCTCCAAAGTGACAACAACAACGCCCTGTGCAAAGTCCTGACCTTGCACATTCACCTGGATGTGCAGCCCGCCAAGAGGACTGACTACCAGCTCTACGCCGGTGGGAGCTCCTCGCGCAATGAGAGCAACGGCCTGGAACCCAGCGACGTGCCGGCTTCCATTCTGCAGAACGAGGCGGCGCTGGATTTACTGCAGGACAGCATTAAACGTGTCAAGGACGGGCCCCCTTCCTTAACGACCATCTGTTTCTATGCCTTCTATAACACGGAGCAGTTGCTGAACACTGCAGAGATTTCACCAAATAGCAAGCTGCTTGCTGCTGGGTTTGATAATTCCTGTGTGAAGCTGTGGAGTCTGCGTTCCAGGAAATTAAAATCTGAGCCCCACCTCGTTGATGTGTCCCGCATCCGCCTGGCTTGTGACATCCTGGATGAGGAGGTCTGGATACTCTTTTTTTTTTTCTCCCCCCCTTTTCCTCTCACCCACCCCCCCCGCCTTTTTCTGCCAAGGTATTTTGGGTGTGCATTGTGGAGTATCTAGTAATGTCTTAAGGGACTGTGAGGCTGTTCCACAACTTGTCTGCCTTGATGCACAAACTTTATCACTTGCTCTCGTCCTTGTTCTTTCCTGCAGTGGTTGTAAATGCTGCACTGAGGTGCAATGCGTTTGTGCTCGGGTCATAGTTTGTTAGTTCTAGGTGCTGATCTTCCTCCTCCAGCTGTCCCTGAACAGATGACAGTACACAGGCAGCCCAGTCAGGACAGGTGACTAGAGGAGGCTCCCTTCCCTGAAGAACCTTCTTACGGATGGGAGGATGAAACAAGGAAACGCAAACAGTAAAAACACACTGTGGTGAATGAAAACTAAAAGGGAACTGGCTCAGAACAACCAGTCAGAAGGGTGGAGAGAAGGGGAGAGATGCAAGAAGAGGAAAATAGACAAAATAAGAAAAGAGCCAAAGCAGGCTGGTCTGAGACCTTGGGAAGAAGAAGGGATGCCTAACTGTACTTAGGGAATCACATTAACCAGAGGGAAGAGTTAGCATGGTAAAATTACGCAAAATGTTTCTGTTAAGGAATCTGCGGTGTAGAAACTTCAGAGACTTCCCACTCTGGAGTGCTGGAGACAAGGACGGGGATGTGTGTGCCTTCACATGCCAGGCTAGATAGCATCTTCTAGTTTACTCTTTTTTTTTTTTTTGCCTTCTAGTCACACCCTTCCTCCCCTCTCTCCACAGCTGCCCATGGAGCATCTTCTATCTGGTCAGAGATCAGAATTTGTGACTCTTCCGTTGTTGTTGTTTAATCACTCCCGTCTTGAAGGAGGGGAAGAAAAAAGGCCTCATTTGTTCTTGTGTTGAGCATTTAGCAGAAGAAACATCCTTTTTTTTCCACTGTTTTCTCTTCTCCTAAAAAATACCTAGTGGCAGGGTTCTGTTTATTTTGGAAGGGTGCAGAGAGCTTGCTGTGTGAAGGGATCTATGGTTAGGGATTGCTTTGTTAGTCAGCTTGAGAACTAGAGGCAGGCATCCAGGTGAGATAGCACAGTGGCATGCTCACCTCTTCCCAGGTTAACCCTTTCTGCAGAGTGAGCAGGCAAGTGGGTCAGACCAGCCCGAGATGGAACTATGGACTCGTTTTCATTTTAAGCTGCAAGAGTTCATAGGACACGTGACTGTGTCTACTGCCTGTCATGGAAACCAAAAGTCAATAACCTGTGACAGAGGAGAATTTCTCTGGTAAATCAGCAGGTCACCTCCTTTGGCTCCAGACTATAGAAAAGTGAGATATTGCCAGGTTATCAGGAGCATGTATTGGCTTTTTTTGTCACGTAGGCACATACTTGCATATCGTACATGTATTATGAAACAGCTGTGGAAGCTTGAGTACAAATGGCTGTCGTTGGCTGTGTATCCCATAGTATTTAGGCACAGGTCTAAAACCAAAAGCTGGTCAAAGACCAGCACAGATCAAAATCATCGTTGCCCTGAATAACTTCCACCACTGACAAAACAAATAGTGACCTGATCAGGAGTTCAAAGTTAAGGGAGGATACCAGCCCAAACACACTGCTGGTTATGTGTCCCGAATGCAAATGATAGCCTATGGACTACAAAAGAAATACATTCCAGTATCTGGGAGCCCTCAGTGAAAATACACAGGTACCTGCAGGGTCACAGGTGGGAGCAGACCAGCACCTGCTTGGGTGCCACAGCAGTAGAAGCCACAGATACAGAATAACTTGTGAGGATGTCAAACTTGACTGGGTTTTTGTAAGGTTTCTTCATATTGTTTGCTTTGGTCGATTTCTGTATTGTATAATGAGCTTTGGATACTATATTTAAATAGTAGTGCCTGAAATAATTAATCCTCAGATTGGTTTCTGATTTGCTGCAAGCAAATAGATCCATCTGTTTATGACGATACAGAGTTCTAAAACTGCAAGTTTCAGTGGTGGCACTTTTGGAGTGGCATTACAACTAGATTTATTAACTCTTTTTTGTATATGTATAAAAATGAGGTTGAGACTTGGCAAAAGTGTTGGAGAATGATGCTTTTTCCTGCTCTGTGTAAAGCTTTTGTGTCAGTAAGGTCAAAGTCATCTCCTAGGTGTAGTTTTAATGAATTTTGCTCAGTGTGATGCCCCATTGCACTTCACGAGTGCACTTGGAAGTAGGAGAGACTTACTCTTTGGGGATAAAGTAATTCCATTTTCTTTATAGTGGCATCTCACAAATGCCACTTTATAATCTCTCTTAAGGTCCAGTATAAAAATGCAGTTCTGCACCTGGGCAAATGGATGTGTTGTTTATCTCTTTGCAATTTTGCTGTGCTTGTTGCTGGTACTACATAAATCAACAACAGAAAATAATACTCTGTGTTCCAAGCCACAAGAGTGGCCACCTTTAAATTCTACGAAGACTAAGACTTGACCCCATTCAGCTCTGCTTCTAAGATCTGCTTTTGAGTGGCAGCGGTCCTTCAAGTGGTAGGGAGCAGGGATGATGCCGACACCTTGGTGGATGGCAGATGGGAGGGAATTCTGAAGAAATGTCCTGCAAAGAGAGCCATGGTATCTACTCCCTCATCTTTCCCTGCTAGATCCCTGTTGTAGGCAGATAAGAGATCTTCCCTTTTGACGTCTTAAGAGCACTGCAGGATGAGATGATAACACCCAGGGAAACCTGTTACTAGTTAGAAAAAATAAAGGGGGGGGGATTTTTTTTATTTTTTTTGTAAAGTTATCATTGTTGCTTTTTGAGGCTCGCTTATTCCCTTCAGGTTTATGCTGGGTGGAAGATCAAAATAATTTTTGTCAGCTAGATAATGTTTGCTGCTCACAAGGTTAAATGCGTCAGCAGTAAATTTTTCTGGGTCTAGATGACTGTCATGCAAAATCCGTTACTGATTTAAGTAATAGCTGAGGAGCTGGGCAGTCTGTCCATAGGTGTGTCATTTGGAAGGTGTCCTGTGTAACAAAACATGATAACATTTTTGTTCTTTTCAGTTTCTTAATAATACAGATTTGAGGAGTCTTGTACTTGCTCAGGAAGATTTCCTGTTCACTGTTAAGTGTAAATTTTTTTTTTGGCTCATTTTAGTAGTGTTGGTAGGTTTTCCAGTTCTGTCCTATTACTTAAAATCTGTTTTGATAGTTCTTCTTTTCAAAATGGATAGTACGAATAATAAAAGGTAGCTTTTTGTGTGTGTGTGTAGGTTATGGATTAAAATATAACTTAATTTCTTGTCCATTCCAAGGAAATACAAATTGTTCATGCAGCAACCACTTCAGAAGGAGCTAATGGATATCTGGGTGGTGCCCAGTGGTATGTTATATCCAGGAAACATATTCAGTGTGTGAAATAGGAATCCTAAAAAAATATTATGAAGAGAGATTCCCTGCCCCCCTGCTGATTTATAAGACAGGTTATAACCTTTCTATAGCTGCTGTAAAGGCTCACCTACATGGTAGTAGCTGTGGTATGCAAGGAAGAGTGTGCTTGATCTGACAAACAACGCTTTGTTCTGCAAGGTAGTAATTTAGTGGCTGAACTTCCAGCTGCTTTGTTAATCTGGTCAGGAGACCAACTTGGATGGGGAGGAAACGGAAAAATCTAGTGACTCAGAAGCACTGTAGGTATACC
This sequence comes from Limosa lapponica baueri, assembly GCA_002844005.1. Taxonomy (NCBI): domain Eukaryota; kingdom Metazoa; phylum Chordata; class Aves; order Charadriiformes; family Scolopacidae; genus Limosa; species Limosa lapponica. The sequence goes on from KZ506558.1 coordinate 146,909, forward strand.
GTCTTTGGTGAGCTTTAACAGCAGTGTGCAGTTGTTACGCTAAGTGGGTGTCAAACAGAAGTCAAAGATAAGATTTGCTACCTGTGACCATACAGGAGTGTGGTTTTGAATGCTGTAGAAGGCATTTTCAAGTAAGCTGCTACTGTAATACAAGAAAAGAAGAGTAGGTCCTTGTAAGAGAGAAAGAGTATGTGCTTGCAGACAGCCCAAGAAGCCCTGTATGAATTTGAAGGTATAAAATGAAGTACCTGCACTTGCAGAATTTACAGAAAGTGTAGTACAATATATGTAACTTGAATGGGCTTCCACTGGTAACTTGTCGGGAATCTTATGGTCATAATTAAATAGTATAAAATGCTGCAGGTATCAGCCTCTCTCCTTTAATGTGGTAACGTAGCCTAGAGATGCTGTGGATTCCAGCAAGCAATGCTCTATCTGAGGTAGAAAAATCAATTTGAATAAGAATGGGGCCTTGCATGCTAGAGCCTGCAATTTCTCTCTGCCTCACCTTCATAGTAGAGATGAAGTTGGCTGCCAGCCACATCATAAAACTCCCATGGGCACTGACTACTCTGAAGAGAATTAGCATTGCTAAACACAGCTTGCTGCCTACCACGTAACACACAACTGAGATGGGAGAAAGGTGGCAAGCTGGCTACGCCAGGGTTCGCTCACCTCTGACATGAGATTTGAAAGCACAGAAGGGCTTTCTCCTCCAATAGAAGGGCTGTTGCTAAGTCTGAAGCAAAACTGTCTGTGCATCCTGAGGTTGGAGGGATGGGAGATGTCGTGTCAGCCGTGAGAGCTGCTCATGATGCACCAACTTCTCCTGGTCACGATGCACCAGCTTCTGGTCGTCAGCGGTCTGGCAGCCCAGGGGAATTGGTTTCCTCTCGGAGCAGGAAGCGCTCGTTTTGCAGGAAACGGGCCAGTTTGTGGTGATTAAAGGGCCTGCTCACAAACAAAAGTGTGTTGTGTTGAATTTGATGTGCAGATACTGTCTGTGAATGAGTGTTGCTGATTCGGTACTGAGGAAGAGTGCCGGCTTGGCAGCTGTGAGGAAGGGGTGATCTCAGGCTGAAGGTCTCACACAGGTGCACCCCAAGCCATGGTTATCTCGCACTCTGTCAGTGAGACCCCAGCTTGTTGGGCAAGGACTCTCTCTTAAGTTGAGATCTGTTGAAAATTGTATAGTCTGTAGCCTTTGATTGTCAAGAGATGCTACTTGAGTAGTCTTTCAGAGACTCTTATCCTCCACTGGGAGATTCCTTTAACACAGCTCACTGAACAGCCTTCAAACGTGAAAGCCTTTGCTTGTTGACTATGCCCTGGTACTTGAATTGGAGAATTACAGGATGAAAAGGTTACCAGTGCCATCCTTTTTGTGATTATTCATCTTCTTCTACCCCAAAATAGATCCTTTGACCTAAATAAGCTGCATACATTTGCTGTTCTTGAAGGGTGAGGATGTGAAAGCATCCGGATGGAGCTTGCATGGATATAGATATTATGGCCTTACTGGGTTTCTGTTCATGTGTGGGACTAAGAAGGAATGTCCAGCAGACAGCATGCCAAATATGCTTTGTCTTTCCATCTCCTGCCTTTTGTTTAGGACATCTGTGTTTCTTTTTCTCTACTGTGAGATTCGCTTCCAATAATGACCACACCAAAAGAGCAGATGCCAAGAATCTGTTTCAACACCTCAGCCAAAAGTTTAGTAGAGAGTGGATAGGGAATAAGCCTATGTTTTAGCAAGTGGAAAAATGTCATAATATAATTCTTTTACTTTCCCTATTTGTGTCCAATCCCAGGTTAAGGTGCCTTCTGGAGTGAGCATGAGGCTACCCAAAATGAAGATAAAACCTTTACATAAAGTCTTATTTCCCCATCTCTTCCAGCATTAACTTAGCTGTAGCAAATGCACTAGCAATGTTTATGTCTCAGAGTTGCACAAAATGTGCCATATCTAAAATACCTTATTTGGCATTAACACCCCCCTGTTTTCCTCATGGTAGTTCCTGTATTTGTTGAACAGATAAACAGGCTTTCCTTTCTTGTTTCTTTTTCTCCTCCCCCAACCAGGAGGAAGAGGATGACAGCGCAGGCACAGAAATGAAGATCCTGAGAGGACACTGTGGACCTGTGTATAGCACGAGGTTCCTTTCAGACAGTTCGGGACTCTTATCTTGTTCTGAGGACATGTCCATCAGATACTGGGACCTTGGAAGTTTTACAAACACTGTGTTGTACCAAGGACATGCCTATCCTGTCTGGGATTTGGATATTAGCCCCTGCAGCCTGTACTTTGCCAGTGGTTCCCACGATCGCACTGCAAGGCTCTGGTCATTTGATCGGACGTACCCGCTGCGAATATATGCGGGCCATTTGGCGGACGTAGACTGTGTCAAGTTCCACCCCAATTCCAACTACTTGGCGACGGGCTCCACGGACAAAACTGTTCGCCTGTGGAGCACTCAGCAAGGCAACTCAGTGCGTCTTTTCACGGGGCATCGTGGCCCTGTGCTAGCGCTTGCCTTTTCTCCCAACGGTAAGTACCTGGCATCAGCAGGTGAAGACCAGCGGCTAAAGCTGTGGGACTTGGCCTCAGGAACTCTTTACAAAGAACTGAGGGGGCACACGGACAACATAACCAGCCTTACTTTTAGCCCCGACAGTAGTTTAATTGCTTCGGCGTCGATGGACAATTCAGTCCGGGTCTGGGACATTCGGAACACTTACTGCAACGCCCCTGCAGATGGGTCTTCCAGTGAACTGGTTGGTGTATATACCGGACAAATGAATAATGTACTGAGCGTACAGTTTATGGCCTGTAATCTTCTTCTGGTGACTGGAATTGCACAAGAAAACCAGGAACATTAATTATTCTTTTTTTCTTAGGGAAGTGGGTGGGTGTATTGAATGCCAGAGTCCATTGCAAGCTGAGATTACTGACTGTGAAACACTTTTCTTCCTCTGCCCCCTTGAAAGGCATGTTCAGAGTGATGGAAACGCTTTAAAATGTCTTGCCCGCAAAAAGGCCTGTGCTGTTGAGCAGAATAAGGAAGAAAGGAGGAGTGGTGAAAATAAATGTACATTCTAATCTTGTAGGGATGGGGAAAAGGGGAGGAAACCCAGTAGCTTGGGAAAACCAAAAGCCTGGTCCAAACAAATGAAACTGCCAACCAGATAAGCTGCTGACCTGCACTTAAATATCCTGCATTGATTGATGGGCACATCTTACCTACTGTTAACTGAGGCTTGAGTGTGTGGAGAACTACTGGCCCAGTGTTTTTTGTTTTGTTTTGCTTTTGTTTTCCTGGTATTGCAGAGGACCAGCATTTTAAAACCCTTATATTAAAAGAACATCACTTATTTTCTACAGTGATAGTGGTCCTAAATATTACAGCTCCCTGAGCACTTCTGGAATATTTTGGACTAGTTAAGTAGAAAATACCATCTTTCTTTTTAGTAAGGGGATGGAAATCTGACCTCAGTTGGAGCCCATCTCTGCATTGTCATTTGGGTTTGCTTCCTGGTACTATCTGTGATATTTGTATTTATGTTCCATTAATTAGGAATCTTTCTGAGTCTGGTTGCACTGTGTTTTGAGGATGGGAGGACAGTGGGGGTAGAGTGGTGGCTTTAAGGATAGTAAACAACTTGCCCTGTCTGGAGGGAGGGCACAATAGAACTGAAGCAGCTAAGTTTGGACTCCTAATGGGAACGGGACATGTCAATCCACCACTGCACCTCACAGAAAATTTCCGTAAATGGAAGTTGGCAGTCTAGGGAGAGGGGGACAGGGAAAGAGAGACACACAAAGTGACATGGAAAAAAATAGTATTACTAAATTATTGTGCGTACACGGAGGCAGCTCTGCCAGTGTTGGATTTTTCTCAAAATGTTGCAATATCAGTTTAATGAACACTTTGTGAGATAAATCATCAGCATTTACAACAAGGATCTATGGAAAAAGCACGTTCTAGTTTGTCATTTGGAGAGATTAAATATTTCTGCTTTCTGGAAAGAGTTATTTTGTATTTTGTTTTCTATTAAAAGCATTTAGTTTAAAAAAAATAAAAATGGTTTGGTCCCTTTCTGGGAAACTTGCTCTGACTTGCATGGGAAGGAGAGGGCAGGAGCATGCTTCTCCTACACTGCTTGGGCCAGAGCCCACTTGGCATTTGGAGGCTCAGTCTGGTGGTCTCGCTCACTCGGTGTGTGCTGTTTTGATGTCCCCCTGCTTGCTTTCCACAGAGCTGACTTAGCAGGTCACGGAGTAGGGGACTGACACAGCTTTGTAGGTCAGCTGAAATGCACCTGGAGCATCTAGGTACCCCTTGAGGTTGACGCTGCACCAAAAGGTCTCATTCTGTAGCATTGCACGACATTTACTCTGTGGTTTGATGTTCTGTAATGCCTCTTGAGCAAAGGCACCACCTAATGTCTTTTAGACAGACTGTCGGTATTATGTGATAATTCCCGTCAGCTTCCCTCAGACCTTCTGGACTTTCGTGAGAGAGTTCTCTTGAGAACATCCAAACCATCTAAGAGTTTAGATGACAGCTCACAATTGCCTTTTTTTTTTTTTCTGCTTAGATTGGTAAATAACCAAAACCTTGTACCAGAAAAGTGTTTGACCTTTCTGAGATTAGTAATGGGGTGTGGCTCAGCTCTGTGAGTACCCGAAACCCCTGTACACTTGGAGTTGAATGGCACCGCTAATATTCTTGACAGCTGGATATCAAAAGTGTGAAGCAGCTCAACAATCTCAGACCAGGATCAGGAAAAAAAACCCAGTATGGGAGATGGTGATACTGCTGATGCTTTGTCCTACGCAGGTCTCTAGAGACACCTTCTCCTTCAGATCTATTGAGCTGAAACTGCTCCCCACTGTTCACTGGAGCTCATTTTGCTGTTTGTTGCCATATGTCCTGAGCAGAGTTTAGATTTAGAGCATCTGGACTTTTAGTCCTGAAGTAGAGCAAACAGCAACCAAAAGGCAGGGCAGAAATAAAGGTGACATAGGCAGAGAACGAAGTTTCTCTCTAACATATTACTTCTACAGTGGAATTGGGCTTTGCATTCGTTGGGTTATCCTGAAGTATTTTGCATGCAGAAGTGATGAGTGAAGAGACGTAGGGAGCAAATCCTATTATACATACATAGGCTAGAAGATGTAAAAGTGATTTCTGGGGTGTTGGAAAAATAGTGTCACTGATGATGAACTTCAAACCTATAAACTTCTGTGTGTTGTGTGCACAGTTTTTGGTGCTCACGGAATGTAAATATTTGAAGGCAGGAAACCAGTAAACAATCTAGACTATAAGAAATGTCTGCAACTGATTGACAGGCTGAATTTCAAGGCAGAACTGGGAGCATAGTATGAGTGGGAGGAAGGAATACCATTAAGTCTACCAAAATTTGGACCGTCATCTCTATTAGCTGTGTATTTCAGAAATGTCTGCATTTGCACAGACCCCTTCCTTTTTCTAATTTAAATATATGTCATAAAAAACACAAAAGCATTTAAGTTGACATCATTAAGCACTCAAATATTAGTAAGTGTCACAGCAGGGACTGTTGCTGCTTGTGAGTCTGTGTGTAAGGCTGTTCTCGGTCACATAACTGGGTGCTGCTTCCCCTGCAAAGCTCTGCTCGCTTGACGCGCCTCCTGGACGATGCGCAGAGCACCAGGCGCTGCATGGTCTCAGGCAGTGGCTAACGGGAGATGCTCAGAGAAAGAGGGCATATAGACAGTGATCCTTCCATGGTTTACACGCTGCTGTATTCTTGCAGTTCCTGTTTGTTGGCTTTAGGTTTGGTTTTTTGTTGGTTTTTTGTTTTTGTTTTTTTTTTTAGTAGGCCTCCAGAGCTGCAGGCTGTGTATCTGCAATAACTGCTGATGAATTTAGTTTCCATTAATTCTGTCTCGTTTCTTTTATTAATGAGCTATATACTTGTAGTTTCCACAGTTTGCCACAGCAAGAAGTTCTACACCTTGATTTTGTGGGGGGGAAGTATTTCCGTTTTTTGACATCCTTTATCTGGTAATTTCATTCTGTTCCCTAACCTCTTGATAAAGGCATTGAACAGCAAAACACCCTTTCAAAAGGTGTCAGGTAGTCCAGGCCACAGTAAATAGAGGCAAAGCCCATGCTTAGTCAGTGAATACTTTTGAAAGGAAAGGGTATTTGCTCTAATAAACTGCTACACCCATTCACAGGTCTACATTAAAGTTGCCCTTCCCACTTTTAACACTGGCATCTCCTGCACAGCGTGCTGCTGTGCTGTTCAGTCAAAATGTCTTAACTTCCCCAACAGTGAAGTTCATCCTATTCCTCCCCGTTCTCATTCCTTTATGAGAAAGCTGTCTCTTACAAGTGTCTTAAGTCTAAAAATATTTTACAGAAATGATGTTTCCATTAACAGATGCTTTGAGTTTGCCAAGAAAAATAAAAAAGACTTCAGGCCATTGCGCTAACCTTGTTTCAACCGTCCTCCAGGCTCAGTGGGTTCTTCAACGAAGTCCTGAGATGGCCTTCCTTCTGAGTGGTGTCTAGTTGCTCACGGTGAGACAGGCTCTAAAACTGTACCATTACAAGGCACCGATGTGACAGTTAAATTAACTGCCTGGATGTCCCTCGCCAAAGACTGTCCCCTCATGCTGCACGTTAGCTATGGGATTTTTTTAAAAGTACTGGATAGGAGCCCAAACGGACTGAAATAGCTCAACAATGCTCACCATGCTCAGTGTATTTCAAGTACAAAATACTGCTAAACTTTGTCTCTGGACTCGTAATCTTTTTTTTAACAATTTTAAACGTGTCTGGCTTTCTGTTTCCTGGATACTGCTATACAACAGCACAGAGCAGAGAAAGCGATATATTCTCTCTCAGTGCCCAGTTTAAGTCGAGGCATCATCCATCATGTCCGTCATCCTGCAGAAATGTTCTCCTGGGACGGTGAAGTTCCTTGAACAAGGCAGCTGTGGAAGCTATTTCTATAACTTGATATCATAGGTGTTACTCTGTAACTAAAACACACATCCTCCTTTCAAACAGGAGAAGGGATTGGCTGCATTAAGCTGAGGGTTAGACAAGGAAGAAGACTTCAGAGCTGCCCTTGCTTTATCAGTAGCCCTGCTTTCCTACCCAGTCCAAATCTTTGCAGTTCCATTTAGGATAAAATTGTCTCCTCTTTGCATAAGTTTGTGATATTCAGTGAAATCATGATCTTCTGCTTATGACAAGCCTGATAAGAAAAATACTTTAGCATATACAGCCAGGGGATAAGCCAAGAACAGGACTTGATGGTGTTTGGTGCTGTACGAGCATATCAGTTCACACGTGGACAGTGGTCCACTGACCACCTGAGAACAGGAGGAAGAAACTCTCTGAATACCCCTACCCCACCATCACAGGGAGAGGGTGTAGCGGTATCGCTACCCCAGCTCTGAAGAACAGCATGGGAGGTAGTGCAGAAGCTGCACATGTCAGGGAACTACAACCGTGACGGTACTTCTTTGCTGCCATTTCTTCTACTCAGCCAGTAGCGATGCTTCTGTTCACACCGCTACACATCATGCAACACCACCAACTCCAGCGGCTTTGGCAGGACAGCAGGGCTGGTCAGACAGCTTGTTGAAATAGTCAAGCTGCCTTCCTTGCTTATAAATTGCTTGTAAATGTTTCCTTAATCAAGCATGTTTGGGTTTGGCGTTTTGTTTTGGATTTTTTGTGTTTGCTCCCTGCCCCCACCTCCTGCGGTGGCTTAAAATTGTTTAACAGAGGTAGGCTGTAACATACTGAACTACCTGTTTCCATCTGAGAGAAGCCTTTGATCTTGAAATACCTTTTGGGATACCTGGGGGATATGCTGAAACCCCTGCCCCTAATTTGGAAGGTGCTAGATCAGACTCGACTCTTTCTTTTACACTTCGGTCAGCAGGCTACCTAGACAGAAGCAGTGAGTGCAATGGTCCCGTTCAGTGGCACAGTAATGCTCCCACCGAAGCATCCAAAGGCAGGGTTGCACATGGGTCTCGGGAAGTTCCTAAAAGCAATGGATAGAGGAGAGGTGGGTAGACACTAAGGGGAACAAGGCCGCTTAGATAACAAACCACTCTTGCCAGAAACAGCTGCTTCATCTCTGGACAGCAGTGATAGTACCTGTCCACTCTGATGTCTGCCTTAGGCCAGCCCTGGACCTGGCTTTGCAACAGCTGGTGATGCTTCATAGTTCACAGAGTGGGAAAGGACAGTGCAAATAAGGGCAGAAACGGCCGTGTGTTTGCTGCAGTGATAAACTGGGGTCATGCTGTAAGACAATCCCCGGCAAACTAGTGCCGACCACATCTGGAGGACAGCCATTTGTCTGGCATCCAGAAAAGCACAGCAAAACTCGTGTAATAACAATTTGCCCTTTAGAACTAGCACAGATCCTTCTGGAGCGGCATGTAGTTCAACACCAGAAAGCAGCCAAGCCCAAACTATTAGCTCAGACATCCCGAGGTCTGGAGTTGTGAGCACACACACGACTTCGTAGTATTTTAGGTTAACACATCACAACTTCAGCCCATTGCTGGAGTTGAAACAAGGCATGTTTGCACAGCTTTTGCTCATTTTTTTTGTGTTGGTGAGCAGCTTAGCTTGAGACTTATGTGCTGGACTGCTGTTGTTTTTGCCATTTTTGCTTAAGGCAGTAGCAGAGCAATCTGCATGTGGTAAACAAACTGGAAAAGAATAGTCAGAATTTTGGCGCTCTCTTCCCTCCTGGCAGTTCCACTCCACTAGTGCAAATATTTCATGACCACTTAGGATGACTTTATAACCATCTGTGAGTTTGGGGTTTGTTGTGTTTTTTAACGCTAGGTTTTTTTTCCCAGAAGCAAAGCCTAAAACAAACTGGAACATAAAGATCTGCTGGACCTAAACTTCTAATCACCTTTGCCAGTCAGATCTCCTCACCAGAGCAAAGGCAGAGGGTGCTTGGCCTTCTCTTTTTTTTTTTTTTAATTACTTACCCATAATTATTTATTACTTCTCCGAAGTCTCCCAAGCAAAACCATCTTGTGTTCTCCAAGAGCCTTCATGCTGTGGCCAGCGCAGGCAACACACGAGTGCAGAGCACCAGCACAAACAGAAGCACTGTTTGTGTCTGCATGGATTGTTTTATTGCGAGCACACAGTGCTTACCTGCAAAAATTTTATCGAGTGATCACCTCATGCGTCTCAGTGTCATCTACATGTGGGGATGCCAGAGCCCCACCCTGCACGCCTCGCTGCTCCAGCTGTGTGGGCTCCTCCGGCTCAGGTCCTCTGCGCCTGGCAGTGGGAACTGCATGCTTCAGTCAAGTTTAATTTTGTGATGGAGATGTTTCGGTTGCCTTCAAATGGCACTGCCAAACAACGTGCGTTGTGGGATTTCAATGCACTGTGTTGCTTTTGTACTGCTTGCTTCACTCAATGCAAAGTCTTTTGTCCTGCAGTGCCCGGTTGTTTCTCCTTGCAGATAGAGAACAGGCTGCAAAGCTATTTCAGTATCAAGCAATAACTGAATATAAATTTAGCATTTGCAACCCCATCAGCTGTTAACAGACCCAATCAGATAACCTGGGGACAGCACAGCTTGGGCAAGACAGCCTGCAGCAGCTCAAGCTCTTGTGGAAGACAGAAACCCACACCTCTGCAAACTTTCCTGAGTGTGCTCTTCTCTCGGTGCTTGCACCTTGCCTCCCTTTCACCTGTACCCTCCCCTGCATTCACTGGGTTTCCCCTCCGTGCCTTCCAGCACGGAAAAGGGGCCTGGGCTCTGGCAGGCTTGGCAGGAGCCCCAGTCCTTGGTGTCGCACCCAGGCCAGAGGTTTGCTCTCCATACTGCATCCCACAACCCCAGTTAATCCCCAGCCTCTGGAGACACGTGGTGGCCAGCCTGGGGCTGGTGTCGGGGCCGTAGTGTGTCCCAGCAGCCACAGGGAATGGTGCCAGCCCCTGGGAATCACCATGCAGGACAGCCTACAGTGGTGTGTGTCTCCTCACAGGCCATGACGTGCTCAACTAACTGTCCCTCCTATTAAAAAAAAATCTTATTTTATTGGGCCTTTCCCCCTTTTACAGACTCCCTCACGTAGTTTTGCTCCAAAAAGGCCCTTTGTTCAGGACGCGCGGGTTTGGCCGGGCCAAGGCCGCCCAAGGGCGCTGACCAGGCCCTCTCTGCGCCCGCGGGTGGCGGCAAGGCACCGCGCTGCCTTTTCAAACGGCGAGCGAATTAACCAGAAACACTGAAACCACCCTAAAACTGGGGAGGAGAGGGAGTAGGGAGGGACTGTTCGGGTCCACGTTCCTCTCACGGGGCGGCGGGCGGGGCGGCTCCGCGCAAGGCCAGGCCGCGGCCGAGGCCTCTGCCCCTAAGGCAGCGCCGGGCCGGCCTAGGGCGGGCGGGCGGCCCGCTCGGCCAAGCCCGGCCCCGCGCAGCTCCGCCCCGTCCCGCCCGCCTCGCTCCCCGCCCGAGGGATCGATTGGTCGCGCCTCCGTTTCGAGGGCAGCTCGGGGAACCCGCCGGCGCCAGAAACGTCCCCCGGGCGGTTCTGCCCTGGGGGAAGCGGCGTGAAAAACCGCCTCACGCTCGGGCGGGCGGCGCCCTGCCCCCTGGCGGGCCTCCGCGGCGCCGGGCGCTGAGGGGAAGAAGGCGCTGCGGCCCCGTCCCTCACGGGAACGGCGGGCGAAGCCGTAACGAGCAGCCGGGCCTTGGTCGCCGGGAGCCGGTGAAGCCGCTTCCCCTCGGCGCCCCTGGAGCCGGCAGGGGTGAGCTCCCACACGGGCACCGCCCGCCCAGAGGCCTTGGGCGGGCGCGGGGTCTGCGACAGCCTACAGGCCCACTGGCACGCTGCTCTGGTTTGAGATGCCCGCAACAATTTATTGTCCTTTAGGCAATTATTCTCTCACCTGATGAGTGAGAGGGAAGAGGGGATCTGGAAAAAACAAGGAAACCCCAGGGCTGAAATATACAACAGATTTAACAGACTACTACTAAATAATAAACACTAGTAACACTAAAGAACCAATATTGATCCCAATATAAAATATACGAGGATTATCCTCAGCCCATTCTATCAGCAGGAAGCTGTGCACTCCCAACAGCAAATGTGGCACACTGTGATCGCTACGGCTTCAGGAGGAAGGGAAGGCCTCAGGGGTCTGGCACCGGGGCAAGAAGTTCTCAGGATCGCAGCCATCACAGAAGACAGAAAATCCTCAGCAAACTTTCTAATTTATATTAAATGTGACGTTCATGGTATGAAATAATCCTGTTGGCCAGCCTGGGTCAAGTGCCTGGGTCTCACTTCTCATCCCTGCACCTGGCGAGCTTGAAAATGCTGAGAGCTTGAAACTTGCTTACCGTAGCTGGCTATGAAGGAAATATTTTCACCAATTCAGATGCTAGAGTCTACTAAAAATGCAGTTTTCTCAAGCAACAGAAAAGACCTTACAAAAAAACTAAAGTTACTAAAAGAGAAATTAATCCAGGAGACAGGCGCAGGTCTGACAGCCGTCACCCTGTGCCGTGGTGCCAGTGGCGGCAGTGACAGCCGGCGCTGGTATTCCGCTGCCCCAGGGCTTTGTTGGCTTTGGCTTTGGGAGGCACCTTGCGCCCTGGGAAACGATCCCAGGATTTCACTGAAATACACAGTTACTCCTCGCAGCCTCAAAGGACAAGCATAAAGGACAGGGAGGGCAGGTATGGAAAAGCAAACATCTTGTGTGAGGTGGCCGTGCTGCTGCCCTCGCAGCATGGGTCTCCCCACGTTCCAGCCATCACCAGAGGGCTGCAAGAAAGTTTTATGCTAATTTAGGCAAATACCAAGGGAAACAGCTCTGGCAAGGTGGTGATTTTCCCAGGATGAGGCTCCATCCCTCAGCATGCTCTCTGGGTGTGCTAACCCCTCAATTTCCCTAAATACTGGGAATTTGACTGTAGATAGCATTTGTGGTAGCAAAAGACTGTATTCATGTTTTCTCCTGATCTTTTGATATGATTTTACTCATTTGCAGACTTTAAAACACGGTTGTTCAAACAGTGCTCTTGCAACCCAAATCTCACGAGCTGACGTTAACCAATTCACAAAGAAGCTTGACTCAAAAATCGAGTGTAGGTATCCTTATATAGGATATATAAGGATATGCCTTACATATAGGTATCCCTATACCAGGCTGTCCAGCGGGAAAAACAGGGTGCCAGGGTCAGTTCCCTGCTCTGGCTTCCAGGACTTCACAGCCTCAGTGGCATCCCCCGAGGGACTCAGCTCCTTTTTCTTACACCAGGGCCAGCAGATTCTTTGGAAAATGGCTTTTTTTACTGAGCAGTAATAAGTGAGGAAAATAGTAGCAATGGAGGGCTGTTCATAGGGATCCTGCAGCCTCTAGTCCGAGGACAGGCAAGTACTGACTGTTGGTATGGATCCCACAGCTGCCAGCCTGAGTGTGGGGTCAGGTGGTGCTTCTGAAGGGCTCCTCTGGCTGGAGGCTTCCTCATGTCCAGCCCAAGCCCAAACCCATGGTCAAGAGGCCACCAAGGCCCAGTGGCCAGCCCAAGATGGCCTCCCCTGGTGTGACCCGCACCGACCCGGGAGGGAGAACAGGGGAAGGGGCCAAACTCCCCTCCGAGGTCGGGTCCGGGCGAGCAGGGCAGAGTCCCCCCTTCCTTCTCCCGGGTTCGGGCGACTCAGCCTCCGTCCCTGTCCCTCTCCCCGGTGGGGTTTAGCCGCCACCCGGCAGGGCAGGCTCGGGCGCCATTTCGGCGGGCTCCGGCCCCATTCCTTCCCCGGGCCGGGCGGCGGCAGAGGGCGCTGGCCGGGGGCCGAGGCGCGGCGCGGTGAGCGGCAGGAGGCCGACAACCGCAGCCTTATCAGCGCTCCGCAGGCCGGCTCGGGCCCCGGCCGCCGCGGGTCCCCGGTTGCCGGCCCATGGGCGGCGGCGGCGGCTCGGAGGCGCCTCCTCCCGGTCTCCCTGCGCGCAAGCAGACCGTGTGTGGCAACCTCCGCCGGGGGAAGCGGCAGCGCTCCGCAGGCCGGCTCGGGCCCCGGCCGCCGCGGGTCCCCGGTTGCCGGCCCATGGGCGGCGGCGGCGGCTCGGAGGCGCCTCCTCCTGCCGCAGACCCGCGCGGCGGGGACCGGCTGCAGCAGCAGCACCCGCGTCGCCGCCGCTTAGGCTCCGCCGCGCC
>KZ506558.1:160374-188227 GCA_002844005.1 Limosa lapponica baueri
CTGCCCCGCCGCCGCGCCGGGGGGCCGCCCTGGGGCTTGGTAGGAGCGGGGAGGGACCGGAGGGTCTCCCGGGGCTGAGCGGCGCGGCGGGCCCGGTGCGCGGCCGGGGTGGGGACCCTGCCCCACCGTAGGCCCCCGGTGCGGGGGGCGCTGCCCGGGGGGCGCAGCCCGGAGCGACGGCCCGCCACCGGGGGCGAGGAGGAGGCCGTGTTTCCCTCCCGACCCGGCGCGTCTGGTACCATCGGAGCACAACGCGACACCTCTAAGCGAGCATTTGATAGGTGTAAAAAGCTAAAAACATACATTCTCAACCCCCCCTCTCTCCCGCCCGCCTTGCCATCTCTGAATTTGCTGTTGTTTGGAAGGGAAGGCAAAAGTTTTGGAAGTTTCAGAACTCTATGTTCTGCTAGTAGTGTTGGTTAACACCTCTCTGCACGTTCAGTGCCGGCTTCACAAGCAGCCTGCAATAAACTCGTGCCTGAGACGATGTGGAATGAAGTAGAAATGAGATTCCCGTGGTAGTAGATAAATTGGAGTTCTGTCTCCCTAGAATTTCTTGCCTAGAACTTTTGTAAGTTGTTTTGGGAATGGTTTATTTATTTACTTTTAGCATCTATATGGTGAAGTCAAACACCATGGTTGTATAAATTGCACCCGTAACAGAGTGATATTATCTACAACGAGTAGAAACAAACTTTTCTTAACATTGCCTCTCATGGGGATAATAGGATAATAGCTGTTAGTAAGAAAACAATATCAAATTATGATGTGGTTTGGGTTTTTTTGGTTTTTTTTTTTATTGGTGGGCAGCATGCGAACATGGCAGTGTGAGGCCTGTAGGCCTTTGCAAAAACTTGGGTGGTTCCCACGGAATGGGTAAATGGTTTTCAAGAGAAAAGAGGTGAGGTAGGTAGGCTTACATAAAGAAGTGGGTTTGAGAAACATGAAATACTTTGTACAAGATTTTATTCGTAGCGGATAGTTATAGAGTTTCATCACGTTGGCATTATATAGGCAAAATAATATGGATCCTAATGAATTTTTGGAAGAAATTAGAAGTACTTCTGTGCTGTGAACACCTGTTTTATGCAGCTAATACCACCATCGTGGTCATGGAGAACAAAAGCAGGGGAAAATTTATGGGACAGGGCTGGATGGAGAGGGAAAAAGGTATAATGTTCAGTAAGGCTTCAGTCTTGCTCACGATTCTTTTTCTTTGTTGGCTTATGGAAGAAAAAATAAAAAGCCCTTGGCCAGTAACTAATGTTTGGTCTGTTCAGATTTTGGTGAAGAAGTGAGTGTCTGATCAGATAAATTACCTGCTGATTTTACAGTGAAGTTCTTTGATTTTCCCATTGAAATTGAAACAAATTGGTTATTTTAAGGATGGCTTTTAGGAGCCCAAGGTTCCAAATTAACTGAGAATTTAATTTAGTTCCTGTTACTGGGCACTTGCTGTCAGCTTGTTTATCACAGGCAGGTTACAGTATGCTTGCTTGTAACTGTGTTTTGAAATATGGCTAAGTGTCCTTAATCTGTGCAGTCTGCTCATGGTTTTATCTAAGTAAAGATAGGACTATCACACTTACTAAAATTCAGCTACATGTAGTTTTGTCTTTTGAGATAACAAAATGGCCTGAATTAAAGTAAAAATAAATAAATAAATAAAACAACACAACAACTTGATAATATGAAATCATGAGGATGCAAAAAATATGCAAGTGTAATAACTGCTTTTCAGTGTCCTGTTGGTCTTGGTTCTGGAAGAGGAGTAAATTTATGTGAATTTTTTCTTCTTTATTGACACCCTACTTAAGGGAAAACTTTTGTTGTTAAGTTGTAGTTAAGTGGGATGATGGAAAAGCTAAAAAGGAAAATACCTTGGGTCATTATAGAGTGCAGGAATAACAAATGTGGGTAAAATGCCTTGTAGGTAGGTTGTAGGGAAATCACATCTGCCTGTTGTATCTAAAACACGTTAAAATACATTGTGTTTTGTTCCTGTTGTATCTTTGTACTGAGAAACTAGTCCCTAAAAGCTCAGTATCTCTGTTTTTCCTGCATGCAAAGACAAAGTTAATAGTTTCACTGTATGAAACAATGAACCTAGGGTAAAACATTTCATTTCCTCTTCAAGTCCATACAAATGGTAAGCAAATGCTGTGGGATCTCTTCAGAGGCTTTACAGGTGCAGTTTTGGTTTGCAAGAAAGTTCAGCTCTTCCAGATCTTTTGCATTTTATATAACCAGTAGTTGGTAACAGAGGTGTATAGTATTACCACTGTGAAGTGAAATACCCCTTTTCTGTGATACCATGTGGCACAGGTCATGATATTCTGCTCAGCGCAGTTAAGCTTTGAAATTCACACTCACAGAAGGTGAAGCAGATGTAATGATGACAGTGGAGGCCTGAGGAGCAGAGGATGATGATTTGTGAGGCTGTTGAGCAAGACTAGGATCACCCGTCTTGGTGCGGTGGGGAAATGGTGTCAGCTGAGGAGGTGGAGGTACAGAGGTGAAGGTGACCTGCTCCAGTTGTGACTGGCACCAAAAGAGATGGTCGCATCTTGTTTTACACAGGGCATCTTCACCATCTGCTGGCTCAGGAAGAAGTGGTGTGTTCTGGCCAGGGGCTCTAGTACATTGGCACACAGCACCTCTTGCTATGCTCTCCTCACAGAAGGAGGTTCTGACCCTTCAGAGGCTCTTAGGAATGAAAATAAGTGTACCAAGTATCATGCTGTAAAAAAAAAAAATAAAAATCCCCAGAGGATCAGTGTAATATATCCCATGTTTCCTCTTCAGTTACTTCTAGAGCTGGGTAGATCTGTGAATATATTTTAAACAGGACAGGTATGTTAAATTTTGTTGTTCTTATTAGAGGTGGTAAAAAGATGGCTAAATACCATGATGGGAATTCACTCTATGATTTCAGTGGCCACAGTTTTGCGTAGTGAAATTAGGAGTTTGTAAACTCTGTAGTACCTCCAAGATTTAACAAAGGAGGGAAGTAATTTTAGGAATTTTTGGCTCATCCTGGGCAGTCAGGTCAGGTAAACCTGTGTCTTTGGTTAAATTCAATTCCCATGGAAGAAGACAGGGTGGTTGTTGAAATTATTAAATCCTGCTGTGTGTGTGAGGCCACAAAAATGTCTTTTTAAAATGATCCCTTTTATTTCCTCCTGCCTCCTTGTTTCTCCCTGTGAGAAACTGTCTGTTGCGCTTTATCCAAACCACACTTGAAGGAAACAATAGTTCTATTGAATTGTAAAGTAAGCACAAGGAACTCTGAAATTTTTAATCCAAGAGCAAAGTGTGCCTTTTCCCTGTATAACACTTACTGTGCACTGAGTCAGAGTAAGAAGGTTTGTTTTGTATACAGGTTTTCTCTAGAGATGTGCAAGAAACGTTATTTCATAAGTTTTATTTTAGAATTTTGGGCATTATTTGTAATAGCTGTTTTCCTGTAAGTTAGAATTTGCCATGAAATCAGAAAAGCACTGCCTTATTCATAATCTGATTTTTCTGTACTTGGAAGTTACACCAGGTGATGCACTTTCTCGTTCTTGAATGAGCAATACTGGATTGCTGTAGATTTATCTTTTGTAGTTTCTAAGAAGGAATAAATATAAAAGCAATTCTTAAAGAAAGGTAATTAAAAATAAGTTATATCTAAGACTACCTGGTTTTTTAGGTATATTCTCTGTAATGTAGTTCAGAAACTATTTTAATAATTCCTTTGGTTGGGGATGATTGAGGTAGTGAGCAACTTGGGGTTTTTTGTTTGCCTTTTTTTTTTGTACAAGATGCAGATAGAAATGTAGAACACATCAGCTGTGAGGATTGCTACTAGAAAGTCATGCTTTCAGTTATTTATACTTGTACAAGCTGACATTTCTTATGTTAAGTGCTTGAGTAGGAGTATCTTCGAAAACTTCAGTTATTTTAGGAAATTAAATCGAGCAGATAATATGTGTTTAGTTTGTAGTAATATTTAAATGGTTTAATTTTGAAACTTTCACTCTTCCAAGCTTTGTAGCATGAGTTTGAACATCAGTAGGCAACCCATGCACTGTTAAGGATATACGTTTCCTCCCTGCGTTTAAAAATTAATTAGAAGTCAGACAAGTGGCATCTCTCTGAAAAATGAGTTTTCATACACCCATTCAAACCTTGACAGCGAGTCAAATTAATTCTGTAGTGTGCATAATGGGAAGAAGGCTAGCGGGAGCAGAGGGGTTTACAGGCACTAGAATACCCTACTCTTTGGAATACGGTTTGAAACCTGGTTTTGTAAATGTTGCTGTTTGTGTGCTGTCACCCAGTAGCTGGGACCTTCCTGGCCAAAATTTGTGTTCACCTCTGAAGTCCATGTACATGGCCACTGTTCTTTTTTTTTGTTACTGTATTTAGTTACTCTAAAGTGGTTCTGCTCATCTAAAAGCAACTCAACAGCCACACTTATCTTCTGAAGGCAATTCTTGTGATTTTAAAAATCATAATTTCTATGTGTACGGTCTATACAAGGTTAACTTACTGATTGTTTTTTCATGTGCACTGTGCCTTTTGTAGAAATTAAATAGGCTATATTGGGGTTTCTTTTGTTGTTGTTTCCCCCCACAATTTTTCTTCTTCGGCGTTCAGTAGGAAACTTACAAAAGGTTCAAGCAGCCTTGTAGCTTTATGACAAAAATTTTGCTTTTCTGTGGCTAGTTGATGACAGTTCCTTATTTCAAATTGTCAGTGAACTGCTAATGAAGCTATTTAGGTCAGACATTGCAGAGATGGTGGCTGCTAACCACTGTGATCAGTTAGGTGCTTATAACTTAGTATCTCTGGGGAATGTTTTTCCTGCACTATTTGTGTAAATTCTGAAGATAGGAGGAATAATAGCTAGATTGGTCTAATATAAAGACTGTATTCTACACAAGATAAATATAAACAAGTTAAAGGCTTTAACTTTAAACACAGTAAAAAAAAAAGAAGTTATACTCTCTCTTGGTTTTGGGTGTCTTAAAAAGACTAGCTTGTGGTACTGTTCGTAGTAATAATAACAAATTGTAAAATAGAGATACCATCTTAATTAAGAGAAAGTGAAGATACTCACAGTCAGAGTCAAGCTTTCAGCTTTGCTTTCAAACAGAGGTTTTGCACAGTTCTGCATAGGCTTTCTGTCAGGCTGTGTGTCTTGCTACTCCTTCCTCCTCCTCTCCTGCGTAGAGTGGCAGTCTTACTCACTGTTCCCTTTCTTGGGCTTCCTAAAATCACTGTGTTCTGCTCTGCCTGGAAGAACATTTCTATTAAGTATCTTCTCTGAAAGCTCTTGTGACAAACCCTCTATAGCCTGTTCTGCAAAGGCTCCTTTATGTTTTGTTTGCTCCATAGCAAAGGACTCCTGGCAGGTCTGCCCTGTTTGATCATAGGAGCCTCACTGAGAAGCTACTGAGGGTGATTTCTGTCGATCCTGAATATATCATGACTCAAAGATGATGGACTTCTTCCATATGTCACATTGCGTAAGTGGTCTGAGCACGAGGGATGCCACCAATTGCCTCGCTCCTGTGCTGGTATCTCACTGTGCCCTCCCTGGACACCCATCTTGTTCTTGAGGCACTATCTCAAAGGTATTGCCTCTCTTGTTTAATTCTGTCCTACAGCAATTCTTTCCAACTGTTAATTTTTCCAAACTGTTGTATAATCCTGGTCAGTCAGATGACCCACAGTATGCCAGCCTTTTCATGAGCTGTCTTGAAGATATTTTCAGGAAGTTGTGCAACTGTATTGTTGTTGTACCAAAGAAAATAGTATTTGCCATTTGGAAGCCCAAACTGCACTTTGATGCTTAAAAAAATAACAAAACAACAACAACAAAAAAAAGACAGTCCACCACAGATTAAATAACCACATCAAACTGTCTATAGAATACTCCTATAAACATTTTCTGAAAACTGTGATCATCACTGGAAATAGTAACTTGCAAGATTCAGTATACTGGCAATACCTGCAAATTAAACAACTCCACTCAAAAATCTAGCAGTTTTCCAAAATGCACCAGGAATGCGGTATACAGTGGTGCTGTCAGACACGCATGATATTTTTTTTCTGAGCACAGTATTACAATTGTTGTTAGTAATGTAAGGAGGACAATTCTAAAAGGGTCTTCTTGCATAACAATAGGTGCATTCCAGATATCATGTATGAATTTACTTCAACACAGGAAGAAAACCATACCAGTCAGACCTAACCTAGAACTATGCAGAACATGCTTACAGTGTACTCTGGAAGAAGACTTGATCTTGAAATAAATACTTGCAGAACTGACTCTTTGCAGGGTTCGTAACAGTCCGTCAGCCAGTCCAAAGGAAATCACCAAATGGAAATGGACTTTTCCTAACCAGCAAATATAAAATTTATCAGTGCACCTTTCTACCATAAAAGAACAACTGAAGCATCTGATCCCCGTGCAAGTGCATCATAAAATACAGTAGACTTTATCCATCACTCCAAATGCCGTTGTGGAAATTCAGTGTTAAACTAAAAAAAGCCACTGTGTGTTAGAAAAAAAAAACCTGCATAGATAACTGGTAGAGAACAGACATTCTCTGTTACTGGTAGAAAGGTACTTCTCACAAATCCAAAGCTTGCTTTCTGACCTGCTAGCCCTGATCTTCAAATGAAACAAGTAAAATACTTAAAAGATTCTGGGAGGTAACATTAATAATCTTACTGAATTGTAAAAACTAGGTACTGTGTCCTGTTGCTGTGTTACCATGTGCTGCCAAACATCATCATTACCTCATGTTTCTGTCCTTCATCTCCAATTGGCTTGAATGATCTTAATTCATCTGAGGTCAGGTCTTTATATATTTGCGTTTAAAATAGCTCTTCCCTTAACAGGCTTGTAAGCATTTTTTGGCTTTGCACTTTTCCACTTACTGTACTGGGTGAGAAGGATGCTCTGGTAAGGACCAGCAAAATTAGAAACTTTCACTCTCTTGGTGTTCCTTTTACGTGTAGAAAGCTGCTTTATAATGTTTTGGAGTCACTCAGTCCTTGTTCTGAAGAGAGGTTTCTGATGGCTCTGCCTACTTATTGCTTGTAAACATCCTGGTTTATCAGTTGGTGACCAATTCCTTTCCCCCGAATGCACCTACTATGAAATGAAATTGCAGGTCTGCTGTCAAGAAGCAAGCCCACATCAGCGTTAGCAGAGAGCGTGTTGATCGCAATAGTGATAAAGGCATCACTTCGTGCAGCGATCTGGATTTCTGTCTGTACAGCGATCTGGATTTCTGTGCAAGTAGACAAGCAAAATGTTTGCTTAACGTTTTCCAAGAGGACTGCTCAGCTGCTGCCAGAGCCAGCCTGCCTTGTCTTTGCTGCTGTTGCCACTTTGTAGCCCTGCTTTTATAAAAGTTCCATTGATCTGCCTTGCATTTTCTTTATTTTCATCTCATAGCCTACAAAATAGATTTACTCTAAAAAATAAAGCTTCCAAAATGCACTCTTTTGCTTGACATAATCTTTTGGGTAACAGAGTAAGCTGTGTGAAACTAATACTAGAAAATTTGCTCTGACCTTTTTTCTGTCAGTAACGACCTTCAGCGTCACTGAAGTGTTTTTATCTGGTTGCTGAACACCTCGTACTCCTCCCTTTAGCCGGTTATCACAGTGACAGCTCTTCTTTGAATGGGGAGATAGAATGAGTGTTTGCTGATTCTTCAATTAGTCAACAGTTTAAAACAAAACAAAAAAAAGGGCAACAGCCTCTCATTTGGCCTGCTTTCTGGTTGTTCTGATGGTATAATCAAAGTGAGAGTTTCAATTAGGCAGCCTTATTTTGCATATGATTTGTGATTAAGTTAGTAGAGACAGGTACATTGCTTAAGGGGAAAATTAAAAGTGACATCTGGATTATATAAGCTTTCATCTTCAGGACTGCATTGTTCCAATGTATTATTGAAACTTTGTCTAATGTTTAAGTAGTTTATTAGTTTTCCATTTGCTTTATGTACTAGCATTTGCTTTTAATTCAGTTAAGGCTGTTGGAAGTAATTAGAGTGAAACCTATGCTAGTTTGAATGAAGAAGAGCTGAAGGCAAATCCAAGCCAGGAAGGCTGTACCTCTAGACAGAGACATACGGGTTTTTTAGCTGTGCAGTCTTCTTCCTTCAGTGAATATTTATTATGCGGTTGTCCCGTTCCATCCGTAAGCAAGAAATTGCCTGGACTAGCGGAGACGAAGCTGCCGTGCAGCATTGTGCTTACAAGCAATGCTTTTGACCGTCTCCAGCTGCCTTATTCGACCAGCTTTTTCTGACAGAAGATGACCTGGCTTTTGTTGGATTTCTCCAGCCGCTCCACAGCTTGACTACACCACTGCAGCCAGCCTGTTAATAAGGTCACTCGTTCTGAGGAAGTTTTAGCTAATAAATAATAAACTTATGAGATATGTTCATGGTATGGATCACATAGATCTGCAGCAGGAAGACTTTCCCTTTCTGCTCTGGCTGCTTATAGTTTCTATAGCTTCGAGTTAAAGATCGGAGTCCTTTTTCTTTAGCGTGCCTGCTGGCTTGAGTGTAATGCAATGGAAGGATCGCAAACAAATCTTGACTAAGAGGCGCAGGCAGCAGGTTGGACACAACGGCAAGGGTAAAGCTTGTTTGGGCAGCGTGTGGGGCTCCCCCGGGGCTGCTCTGGGGCACTGCCGAGAAGGTGCAGAGGAGCGTTTGCTTCTCTGGTGGCAGGCACGCGGTTTTTGTACCGTGGCTTCTTCATCATAAACGCACAGCTGTATTTACGCTCCAAGTACAAACTGAAACAAAGCTTTCCACCTGTGTGTGGAGGTGGTAAGAGGCATCAAACCATCTGTGACAGATGTTAGAAATATTGCTTACAGCAGTGCGCTGCTGGGAGGCTCTCTGCTGTCTTCATCGCAGGAGCGATACAAGAAGCTCAGTAGAATGTAACTAAGGAAATTTCAGGGTTTTTAGTACAGTGTCTTTTTGCCTTTAAAAGCATTATCTGCTAGTAGTTTTGTAGCAGTCCTGTGAATGGTTCCTTTAAGTGTGGGGCTGGCTGTTGAAAAAAATTATGCTGTATAAATGGTACTGTTTGTTGTGGCTCAGTGGTTTTCATATCAACTTTGTTCAGTTTTCAATTAAGAGGGTTTTTTCATAGTTCTCAGCCTTCCAAGCTCAGCTTGCCTTTTCAGAATCAAGCAGTATTCTTGGCTCAAGAAACTTCTTTGCAGATTAAAGTTCAAAAGGCTGTCTTGGTCCAGTGCGATTTTTCATACTCTGTGGTACAGCTTCAAACAGTTACACAGGTTGTTCCATGGGTGATCTTGCAACTGGAATTCAAGAGCTCTGCTCATCAGCAAACTTACACTATTTTTCTTTTAGACCAGCACTAGTAAAGAGTAAAACAATACAAATGTAAATTTTGCCAGTCTAGAGTAAATAAAATGTTTTTTGTTTGTTTGTTTGGGTTTTTTTCAAAATAAAATTGTGTGTGTTACACAGTTCTCAGATCAGATCTTTACTTCAGTCCTTTGCTATCTCAGAAATAGACAGCTGGAAGCTTTGTTATGGTAGCAAGCATGAATAATAGAAAACAAACCAAATGGGGTGAAGGATTGTGTGAGAGAGATGGAAGACTTGCTGACTGTGAATGCTCTCTAAGGATGACATCTGTGAGGAGTTAACTTTGTCAAGTGGTAGTGGGGAAGGTTAGACAGCAAAAGTAAGTCTACTTCTATCCAATCACAGATTGGATACAGAGGCTTTCAGGGTCTTAAAATATGCCTTGCCTAAATTAATTTATGCCAGGACTTAAAATGTCCCATTCAGAACTGGGCCTAAAAGAATGCTGATTATTTAATGCTGACACTTGCAAGTTTAATAGAAATTTCAAGTCAAAAATTACTTCATATGTACTATTAATAATCTTGCACATTCAGAATAATTTTCCTTTTCCTTGTTGATTTGCAGCTGCTGTTGGCTTTCTGACAGTTTCCAGTGTCATTACCATGTCAGCCCCTTTCTTTCTGGGTAAAGTTATTGATGTTATTTATACAAATCCCAGTGAAGACTTCACTACCAGCCTGACCAGCCTGTGTGCCTTGCTGAGTGGAATCTTTTTATGTGGTGCTGCTGCTAATGCTACCCGTGTCTACCTCATGCAGACTGCAGGTAAAAACAGAAGCAAAAAGTGCTACTGAGAGTCATCTTTTAGTCAGGATACCTAATGATCTGAAATAAATTCTTGGCACTGGCTGAGAGATCCTCTCGGAATCGGTAGCTTTTTTTATCAGATCAAAGGTAAACTAATAGTGCAAAGATAAGTATGCTGGAAGGACACAAATAAAAATTGTTCAATTTTATTTACCATTACATGACATCTTAAAGCTCACTACCTTTTGGTCTATTAAAACTCTGTAATGTGACATGTTCAATGCTGCGTAATCCTGTGATTTTTATGTTGTCGGTGTCTGTGTAGTCTTGTGTGTCATGCCTGACTGACTTCTTTTTCTGACAGGACAAAGAATTGTGAAACGTTTGAGAACAACCATGTTCTCCTCTATTCTGAAGCAAGAAACTGCTTTCTTTGACAAGACCAGAACAGGAGAGCTGATAAACCGCTTATCTTCAGATACAGCCCTCTTGGGCCGTTCAGTGACTGAAAACCTTTCAGATGGGCTCAGGGCAGGAGCACAGGCATCTGTGGGGGTTGGAATGATGGTACGGTGGTCTCTTCCCAGTTTGTCACTTCTTGTAGTTTCAAGTTTGTTTCAGTTCTGTTAAGTAATGTGTGAATGTGATTCAGTCCAGAAACCATTGTGTGTTCTTGGACACAGGTGTATTTCAGCAGTTACCCATGTACTACATTGCAACAGAGGATATGTGCCTGTAGCCACTTGATGTTTACTCAGAAGCCAAAATATGGAGAACAAGACTGTGAAATGAACTGCTATTGCTGCTTGAATTTATCAAGTAAAGTATAGCAGGCAGATAGCTTAACTCTGTTCTTACTGAAGATATTAAAATCAGTGATAACATTCCCATAATTGTAGGTAAAATAGGGTGTGAAGGGCCCGATGTAAAAGTCATTGAAGTTGGTTGATTCTAGGCAGCACTGAATATCAAATTACTGCCAAGGATTTTTTCAACAAGTGTTAGTTTTTCTGCTTTGGTCTGTCAGTAAAGAATGTATTTAGGTAGGAAGTGTGTTAATGAAGGCTTCAATGCAGCGCATCAGTTAATATTCCTTGGTGGTCAGTTGGTTTATATAAAAATCTGACTTCCCTTGATGGTTTTTGTAACATTAATATTTTTATGCTTATCTGAGAAAAGATACGTTGGTGGCAATTGTCTTAAATGAAAGTGTGGTAATTTCTGCTGTCTATCTGTAGTTAAAAACAGATAGCAAAAAGCCTCCTCGTAAAAGTAAGCTTCCAAGATTGATGTTATTAGAAACTGTTAAGAGTTTTTAATACAAAGCTTTAAAGCATTAATACTTTTTCACTGATATGAATTACGGCTTTCTGTATTTACCTGAGTAAATAGAGTCTAAGGTTTTATCTTAGCATAGAATAACTGGAATAACTTTATGCAAGGCATTCTCAAAAATGTTACCATGATGAAGTGCTAAAAGGTGGACTATAAAAGCTTGCCCAGAAAGAAGAGATTATTATGAAATAATTATAAAACCTGACAATTAAGTAAATTCTGACTTTTTTCTGGAGATTTTTGTGTTTACAATACAGAAAGCAAGATGAAATAAAACCGTATTAGATATAATTTCAATAAATCTTGTTAAAATAACCTGTTTAGCAGCTTTGTTGATGATTATTACAAGTGATAAGGTTTTGCAACAATAAATTAAATCCATTATTCCATGTTATGAGCATTTGCGGGTGCTAGGGAGTGCTGGTGACTCCATCTGTTCCTCGGTTGACCGGAAGTAGTGTATGTGTTACACCATCTATTTAGAAGTTGTGAAAGCACTTTAGAAACTATATAATAACTTATGTCTTTCAGCATCCCCAAGAGATTTCCTGGTAGGCCTGTTTACTGGCAGGTTAGGATACTGGGCTAAGACCACACAGCGAACCAGTGAGAAAGCTAGAAATGAAATCCAGATCCCTTTGCTTATAATCCTTTGTTCTAACCATGGGATACATTCCCCAAATGCTGTGGAGGAATGGATATTTTGCCTGGAAGTAATAAAGCATGATAAATGAAAGCATGGCAGCACTAAATTACAATCCTAATAGTTTTAGAGAACTCTAGCAAAGGAAGTTGCACTTCAGTACTCCAATGGGTTATTTTTAATCTGAACACTAACCCCTGACACATACCTTTTTCTTCTAGTTTTTTGTGTCTCCTAGCCTTGCTGCATTTGTTCTGAGCGTTGTGCCGCCCTTGGCTGTCCTGGCTGTAATTTATGGAAGATACTTGCGAAAACTTACTAAAATGACCCAAGATTCTCTTGCAGAGGCAACACAGGTAATCTTCTAACAGACACTTTCTAGTTAGCTTCAAAGTTGTTCTACTGTATTTAGGTTAATATATCTGAAGTACAGATCTTCTGAAGATAATTGTACTGTTCATTGCCTGAAGCCATGCTGAGCCTGTAGTTTTGCACCTGAACAGTATGAAAGGTAAACTTCAGTAACACTCATAATCTCAAAACCAACCATGCTTTGTAAAGAGCTGTCCATAACAATAAAATGTGGAGGTCCCAGGCCTTGAGAATTTGGAGATGTAGTAAAGCGTAAGGAGGTTAGGCTTTAGCTGTGTGAGAGCACAAAAAAATGAGCCTGTGAAGTCCTGTGTAATGTGCTACGTAGGTTTGAAAAACACTTTTCCTGGGCTATGGTTATGAGTTTGAAGCCATCAGAAACATCCTAGATGGATCCAACTTTTGCGAAAACTTTGCTAGCAAGTCCTTCTCTAGAATGAATCCTTGACATTTAACTTAACTGTCAGCTCTTTAGTGTTTATGAGGCTTGACATTTTTTAAACTCTCTGGGCATCTCAGCACATACCCAGATATTTGGTAGAAATGTAGAGGAATCTGTTGTCCTAAAGAGGCTGTTCTAGAGGGGTCTTCATTGTGTTTGCTGACTGCACTGAAATATTGCAAAGGACTATCAGAGAAATAGTAGCAATAGTGACCTTTTTCTCACAGGCTGAGGGTGGGAAACATCATTAAAATGCATAGAAATACAATTAGGAAAGACCTAGTTAAAATAGCCGTGGTTGTCAGCTGGTTTAAACTTGAGATGTCTGATGTAGGACTTTTGCAAATTGACTGTGCGGAAGGAAGATTAGCCCTCTTCTGTTGATCTTCCTCATCCTGTGTTGAAGGGAAGCTCATGCCCTTGTAAGCCAGGTGTGGGACTTCACATGAAAAAGCAATTCTAGTATTTTATTCAAATTGTCAAGTTGAATGGATGATGGAAGAAGGAGAATTACATTTTTATATCATACTTTTACCCACAAAAGGGGGGCCTGTTTGTGATATTTTTGTAAGACCATCACAGTGTTTATTAACGACTTAGGCTAGTTGGTTACAATTGAGGTAATTTTGGAATTAATACTTGCTGTTTAGAAGCTAAAATGAAATACTGAGTTGAAATGGGACATATGTAGTTGAGCTAAATTAATTTTTAGTGTGGCTTTGATAAAATGAGTGGAATTGTTTCATGAAATAACTGCAGGCTTTCTTGCATGATTTAGTGTAGAATAGAATATTCTTTATTTTTCTCCTTTCCACGTTGTTATTGCAAGTTATCGTGAATAGTAATTTTCTTATGAGTGTTGTTCATGTCAAATTAAGGGTTTTTAATGCTGCTTTTATATTTTTCTTTCTCTGCTAACATTTATGGTAGTCATGAAGTTCTTTTTAAACTGCCTGGGTATGCGGTTTACTTTTAACTTAATAGAATTTAAAAAAAAAAAAAAAGGGTGGGGGGAGGAGGGCATGGGAAATTTTCAAGTGGTATCTAAAGGAATGTATTTGGAGATTAGTGTAGTGATACTGGTTTAATTTTCAAATGTTCTGCAATATGAACGTTCCAAATTGTGTGTCTGTGTATATTTGTTTTGTTCTTTGCTTTAATGTAGTTAGCTGAAGAGCGTATTGGAAATATAAGAACAGTTCGAGCTTTTGGGCAAGAAGTGGCTGAAATGGAGAAGTATACAAATAAAGTTGATTATGTGCTACAGCTGGCTAAAAAAGAGGCAGTAGCTCGGGCAGGCTTCTTTGGAGCAGTAAGTACATTTTGATGAAAGTAAATCAACCATGTTATGCTAAGTGTCAATTATTTTAAAATTCATGAGGTTACTTATAAATCTGCAAATAAATTATTTGAGTGTAAATTGAACCTACATGAAACTGTGGGAAGACTGGACTCAAATCAGTCTAAATTGCTGTGAAACTGCACCTCAAGATACAGTGCGTGGTACTATTTGTCTAAGCCCATACCTCCTTTCAGGGAACTAAACCAGTGGAAATCTTCTCCCACCCTTAGCATTTTGCAGGTTTGGCTTCCTGATGAGACGAACATCAATGCAAAGGAAGCTGGGGACGGCGCAGGTGAGGGAGGGAGGGTGGGATCACAGTTTCCCGTAACAGCTTGCAGTGAGTTTGCTTTAATAGTATTCTAAATCTGCAATGTAACTGCAGACTATCAACTCTTCTCCTTTAATGATGGTTGAGAATAATGGTTGGTGTTCCTTTCCATCTTGGGGAATGAGTTTAAAAAAAAAAAAAACAACAGAAAACAAAAAACAAGAGCGTTGCTTGCTTTTCAAACACTTGTTGGGTAGCACAGTGCAGTGCCACTGGATGTCTGACTGGCCATTGGATTGGTTTGCTCTAGAATTGGTTGTGTTAAATTTTAACTCAGTCCTCTAAAAATCTATACACCCATAGTATGGGAATTCTTTTATTAGAAGGAAAATTCTGAAACAGCATTTTAGGGAGTGAAGTTTAAGATGTATGTGACAAAATCTGCCTTTCCCTCTTTTTCTTTTTCCTTAGACTGGCCTTTCTGGAAACTTAATTGTCCTCTCAGTCTTATACAAAGGAGGATTACTAATGGGCAGTGCATACATGACAGTTGGTGAACTCTCATCTTTCCTAATGTATGCTTTCTGGGTTGGAATAAGCATTGGAGGTATGGAATAAGAAATTAGATTTTCTTCACTTCAAAGCATTACAGTCAGTATGGGGGTGGGAGGAAGAAGCTTGTAAAAGATCTGGCTTTCTGAAAAAGTCTCTTCTAAGTGATCTTGCAAGAAATCATACTTACTTTTTTTTTCTTGAAGAGTTAATGAAAATAATAATTTATAACTTAATCCTAACATAAGCTTTCTTTTTGCCCAAAGGAATACAGAGGTTATTTTTTCAATGTGTGTATGTGACATACATATTACTTTAATTTTCTTCAGGTGTAATTTAAGATACTTGGTATATTGTGTAAAGAAATAGTACTGGTATATTTTCTACGAAGTATGTGGGCCTGTGTTAAACGTACTCTATTTAGATAGGCATGTAGAATTTAGCTGTAATTCAGTATAGAGTGTCTTGAGCTGGAAGAGTGAACAAAGTGCCAGCAGAACACTATACTCTGGTGCTAACCTTTTATTTTTCCCTACTGACTGACTCCTCCTTGAAGCTCAGACTCTGTAATCTACTGGCCCAGAAACAAACTGTTCATCTTTTTGACAGCAGTCTTCACTACTGCATGCAGGCAAAAATGAAGATAAAGTACTTTGAAGTTTAACAACTGATTGGAAGACTTCTTCTCTAAATGAGTCTGTTAATTTCTGATATACCGGCAGAGCAATGCAGCTCATCCATACTTTCTTTTTGAAGACCAAGGCTGATATCTTGGGGAGAACAAAGACGTGCCTGAAGGCAAAATTCTCAAAACCTGCTTCCTTGGATATCAAAATTCCAGTGGCACCCATTCCAATTACCTCTTATTTGTGATAAAAACATCTTTTGAAATTCTACTTAAGGTTACTGAAGAATATATTTTTGCACAGAGCTCATTCTCATGGGGACTCTGAAGTAAAGTTGCCTTGCCAGTAAAGGGGCCTGCCTTCCTTGACACCTACAAAGCATATAAATCTTCAAAGTGCTAAGTCTGTGGTATATGTCATCATCGATACACGTGCAATGAACTGTGAAGTTCATGGCATAATTTGGGAGTTTACTGATTTTGTTGTAACAGTTTACTGTAGTTTTGACCAAATACTGAAGATAGGTTATGAAAACTAAAAACATTTTAAAACATTTTCTAATTAGTATTTGCTGTTCATATTATCTAATGTTGTTTTTTTTTTTTGTGAGTGGTTGTGAATTTGCAAACCTCAGTGTCTCAATTTCATTCTGTGAGGCTCATGCCTTCTCCCCCTTGTGCCCTGCTCTAGGTTGTAGGTGCTTTGGCTCTTTTTTCCAAGCAGAACAGCTTCTTACCATGGCTAGTGCTTTGTGTTGCAAGCTTTCAGATGGTCCTCAGCAGCAGCGTGATGAAATGCCCTGTCTACACTTACAGACTCATGACCTTGTGCTGGGTTTGATACTCTGCAAGAATAAACCAGTAAACCTATTTTAATATGCCTTGGGTTTTCTGCCCTCCTGAAGTCACTCTTAACACTATATGCTTTTTAAGGTGGAAGTGGTTTATTCTGTATGTTTATTCTGTTGGAATTCAGATATTTTGGAATTGGTTACTCTATTTTGAAATACACACAAAAAATGAAGAAATAAGACATTTTATATTTATGTCTTACTCCATTTTTGGTTCTAGGTTGGTTTCTACATGTCTTTCAGCTGGAAAGCCCTTCAGCCATGCCAGCTCCAGAATGATTCATGTAGCTGCTAAGAGCTGGGACCCACTACTATACTCAAACCTTGTCCTTAGCTCTTGCTTTCTCCAGTAGCGTTTGAAGCACGCTGACGTGGGAGACATATTTCTTTACAGTGTCCATTGTCTACATAGCTTCTCAGGCGTCGGTTCAACCTTAGGTTTTGTGCCCTCCCTTCCCTGTGGCTGACTCAGCCAGGCTCTCCTGTAGTAGTATAACGCTGTCTGATGAAGAACAACATTCAGACTGTTCCATTCTACTGAATGATTTTGAAAATATAGCTGGTTGTATGCAAGGCTATTTCTCTAAAGTTGGATGCTGCTGTTCTTAACAGATGAATGAAAAAGTTGCTTTGCTTTTGAGTATACACAAGGCAATGTGTATTAACTTTTTCTATTTTTTTTTCTTCAGAATGATTTGTTTTACAGATATAAATCAGAATGGTCAATAATGGTTATGGGTAGCTCTGAAGTGAGACTAGATAGGATCTAAATCAACATGTCTGACAGTTGGAGGAAAAGATCCTCTACGTGTCTGATGCTTCAATGCTAGTGATGAAAAGTATAATGCAAATTTAATGTCTCCTATGTCTTCCATTCCATATGGATGCATAATACTGGTCTGCTTTTTGTTTAGGTCTA
The DNA here is from genome assembly GCA_002844005.1 of Limosa lapponica baueri. Taxonomy (NCBI): domain Eukaryota; kingdom Metazoa; phylum Chordata; class Aves; order Charadriiformes; family Scolopacidae; genus Limosa; species Limosa lapponica. Next base: position 177,905 of record KZ506558.1, read on the forward strand.
AGTTCCTTTTATTCCGAACTAATGAAAGGGCTAGGTGCTGGTGGACGTCTATGGGAACTTATTGAAAGGAAGCCCCAACTTCCATTCAATGGTAGGTTCTTGGTTTGTTATTGTTCATAGGTTGATTTTTCTCTTATTGGTCACCAGTACTTCAGAAAGAGGTGTGTAATACGTAAAGGTAGTACCACTTACATTCTTACGAAAGAAACTAGATACAGTGGCAATTCTTCGGACTTTTTCTAACTATGTAACAGATGATGATGATTTTCTTTAATCGGAAATTTTAGAAGCTGAACATTTAGTGGTTTTCTCCTTTAATTAATTCAAAATATTTAATAATATTTAAATACAGTAAATAAAAATATATTGTCAGCAATATATTTACAGCACTTTTGGCTACTTAGGTTTTATATTCATGGAACTCCAGCTGTTGTTGGTGACAATAAATATCTTTTTTTTTTTTTTTTTCCTGTATCTAGAATCCAAACAAGAAACAAGCACAATCCTCCATATACCTTTTAGATGTTTTTAGGGTAATATGTAGAGAAAGGACTTGTGGTGCCAGACTTCCTGTATTCCAGTAGTTTTCAGTGTTTCAGGCCATGGAATAGACTGTGCAATAACTGGAACTGAGAATAAAGACAAGTGATTACTTGGCACTTTGATAATAGTAAAGATTATGCTGCTAGCACATGATTTAGCAATTTCTTTTCCCAAAGGGAGGTTTAGAGGCCATTTACCTAACAAACAAGTTCCAATGTGTATGTCCATGGATTAAAGTCAAGGAAGGAGTCTGAAATTATATGCTCTTGCCTTTGACATTTCTATGCTACTACCATTAAACCGAAAGCCTGGCAAAGAGGAGGGAATCTGGGAGAAAGAAAAGCAAAATAAATTATTTGCTTGAGGAACAGCAGGACTAGTGAAATCTTGATTGCTACTGATGGGTGCCTGTGTCTCCTGTCCACAGTTACCAAACATAACCAAACATGGGCATGTCCTACCATGTCCTGTGGCTAGTTGGGGGTTACTCATGTGCTGCATCTGAAAAGAATCAAGGGGTTTGAATTGCATGTCTTTAGCATGAAACAAGCACTACTCAGGAGGTGTTCCGGTGGCACCAGTTTTCACAAAACTGGTAGGAACTGCGTCAGTGAGATGCTGTCCTTCGGGAATGCAGCACCACTGTCCAATTATTTTGCTGTGTATGGATATGTGTCACTGGGATTTAACAGGGCTTGAAGAAATCGTTTCTTTGTCTTACCTATATTTAAGCTTTTTCTAGTACTGATAGTCTTTTAAGATGATGGCTTAAATCGAATGCTGCGCTCCAGAAAGAAGCTGGTTTTATTTAACTTTGCCAATCATTCATTCATGATGGTTTGTTATGGTATTTCACAAGCTGAAATTCTAGTTTCATTGAACTGTTGCCTAGGAGGTATGACTCTGATTGGTCTTTGAATACACTGTTGACCTGAATTTATTAAATATACTTTCCACTTAAAAAAAAAAAAATCTAAAAAATGGCCATTAATGCGACAACCATAGCAGCAGCTGTATTCCAGTGACAGCCTTTGCTTAAAGGCTACAGTTAATAGGTAGCGGAGAGGGGACTGCTCGTGTCCAAAGGGGAACATGTTTCACGTGACTTTTGTGGTTCGGTGAAAGGGCAGCAGGTGATTTGCAATGTTTATCTTTTTGCATCTGTTCTTGCAACAGGACTTTGGTCTTCACTAATGCCATTTTATTTCATTGCTCCTAATTGACAAAACATAAATTGTTTATAATATGTTAAAAAATCAGATAATTACACTAGAAGTGAACATTGTTAGGTGTTAGCTAGATGCAAATTCTCCCTCTTGCTGTAGGTACCCTACAGGTTAGGTTCACTGCTGGTGAGCAACTTGAAATTGCATTCAGGAATGAGTGGTGTACCACACTGATTCAGTCATGGCTGAAATATAACCCCTGAATTGTCCTGAATTGTGGCTTGCAGCTATCCCTAGATATAACATGGGGATAGGTAATTCTGTTGGGTGTCTGTAAATCAAGTTCTAGGGGATCTGAGCTGATTTTTTTGTTTGTTTCTGTATTTTATTCTTTGTCATACAGAGGGAATCACATTAGGCAAAGACACATTCAGAGGTGCTTTGGAATTCAAGGACGTTGAGTTTGCATATCCAACACGTCCAGAACAATCCATTTTCAAAGATTTTAGCCTTTCCATCCCAGCGGGCTCTGTTATGGCTCTGGTTGGCCCAAGTGGTACAGGGAAATCGACTATTGTATCCCTTCTGCTGAGGCTGTATGATCCTATCTCAGGTATGTTTTGCGTGTTGCTCTCATTCATGACAAATGATGCTTTGCATCTCAGATACACCTTATAAACAGTCAGGGTTCCTGTACGTGAGGTCCTGGTGTGATTGATTACTCCCCTGATGCACCATGCCCCCCTCTGGGGTGTGTGGTTACCTTGTGGTGGTGCCTGCGTAGCTTTGCATTTCTGATCCACCAGTGTGTGATTCCTCAGGGGTCGTTGTTCTCAACTGTTCTTTCGGTCTCTTTTCAGTACTTGTCAAACACACTTGACTTTACTGTTTCTTAACTTAAGGTACAATCACTGTTGATGGCTTTGATATCCGTCAGTTAAATCCACTGTGGTTCAGGACAAAGATTGGAACAGTGAGTCAGGTAAGGAAGAAAAATAAATTTCCGAGTGAATGAAATTATGTTGTGTAATCAACTAGCTGTGCCTCGCTTTTCATCTTTTTAAACTAAAAATGCTATTGTGCGTGCTTTATTCTAAACATAAGTGTTCAGAGCTAGTCCTATTATTCTGTAGTCTGTTTTTCTCATCATCATAGAGATTCAAAGTGTTAGCTTGAAAGAAAAGTGTGCATGTGGAGGCTGGGAAGTACATTGTTGCAAATTGTATAGGTATCACCATCTTGATGTTTGCTATGATTTGTTGAAGAAAGTAACACAAAGCTTAAGGTTTAATCACCTTTTGTATTAAGGGAAGTTGCACAATCATATTTTACACAGCCATTTGAAAACTGACCACCTGTGCTCTGTGTTGTTTCCAGGCAAACACAATTCCATTAGGAAAGCATAGAAATACTGCACTGTTGGTGATTACTCTTGTAGAGCCCAATGCTTAGCAACCCCTAGAATCTGCAAGTGCAGAGAGATGTTCAATGGTCTCTTTATTTAAAAATAAACTGTTTGACCAATTAAACTATATATGTTCCTTCCCTCATCTCCCCAGGTGCTTCATAGTGCAACTAACTGTTAGGTTGATGTTCTGATTCAAAGCATAAGGATATCTGGGTATATGTTGCATTTCAAAACATCTGCTTATGTAATAATGCCACCAAAAGCTTTTGTGCAAAAATTACTTCCCTGTGGGCACATGAGCATTTTTCTTCTTGATTGTATGTATTCCACTTGAGTTACCAGTAGGAGGTTCATACTGGCGTTCATACTATACCATGTCTCTATTTTATAAATGGAGCAGACTTACCTTGTTTCGGACATTTTCCCATTGTACATCACTTGTCCTATCTGCCAGTCCTCTTCTCTGTTTTAAGCTTTAATATAAATTAAATGCACAAAATGCTGTGAAATCGCTCTAGACATCACTAAGAGAAGAATCATCATTGTTGCAAATGACGATATGTAGTAAAGTACGAAGAGAAGGTTTTCTGATATTTGCATTAACACCTCTTTCTGAACTCTTAGATATAAGAAATTGAGGGTTCTGTCATGTTGAAAAAGCAACTTATTTTTGAATTGGTTTTAACTACCCATTTTGGCGTTGAGAGGTTTTTTATTTGTTTGTTTTTAATTCAATTAACTCTAGCATACGTATTTTTTTTCATGGATATAAAAGAAATTAATTCTGGGTCTTGTAAGTGGGATTTACGTTATTTAAGGTCTAGGTAATACATGCATGTAATTACAGAGCTAACATATTAGTTATTTTTTTTAATTTGTCAGGAACCTATTCTGTTCTCCTGTTCTATTGCTGAAAATATTGCCTATGGTGCAGAGGATCCTTCTATTGTGACTGCAGAGGAGATTCAGAAAGTTGCTGAAATAGCTAATGCTGCTAGCTTTATCAGAGATTTTCCCAAAGGGTTTGACACTGTAGTTGGAGAAAAAGGCATTCTGCTTTCAGGTACATCTTTATATTACTTATTTTAAAAATCTTGATACTATAGAGCGAAGTAAAAATTCTATTTTTTTTGTTACCAGTTTTTTCTCCAAGTCGTAGCCTGCCATAACTATTAGAAAAAATCCCTCCTCCATCTCCATTCCCTCTCTAAAATACATGTGTCTAATTCTGCTCAGCCCAGGCACTCAGTTAAAATTACTTCATATCTGTTTTCCTATTTCAATTTACTGAGCTTTTCCCCCCAGGTGGACAGAAGCAACGAATTGCCATTGCTCGAGCTCTGCTGAAGGTAAGCCAGCACCCAAATAGCTATTTAATTACTTTGTGGGGAGGCAGAAAGGGAGGAAAAAAGGAGAAGGAAAAGGAGGAGGCCTTTTAATGGGAGAGGTGGAAATGTATTTTTAAAACGAAAATTGTATCTTTTACATTAATGAGGAAATTTGAAAGGACTGAGTAGTTTAACTGAAGACCCTTCACTTATATAAGTGCTTCTTCCTATCTTTCAGTCATGTTTTTCAATAGTTCTTGCCAAGACTGATGGTAAATTATTGTATAAGGGCTCACTTCCATAAGACGAGGTCAAGGATGAAGGAAGACTTGAAGAATGTGGTGCTAGTAAACTCATATATGACACTTCTGTCTCTGTGTTCAGATCTTTGTCACTCATGGGTTGATTTTTCTGGGTTGCAGCTTACCAGCACTAGAGATGCCCTGTCTTGGCTTCGAGGGGAGCTGGTCTGGATTTGGCATAAGATACTATTTCAAGCACAATGTTGTGTTGTTTGGTTGGTTTTTTTTCTTCAAGGGTTGGCATGGGTCTAGCGTTAGGGCAGGCTCTATGCTGCGCAAATTTGAGGAGGCTTCTGAGGATCAGAAGGATGAGGAGTTTGGTTTGGGGACAGCCACTGTGTCTCACAGGGAAGCCGTTTGGGGCTGATGTTCAGCTGGAAGTTTTGAGCCTTAAGAACCCAGCTTGCATTCACATTAAGCCACATGGGTCTCTAGCATCCTAACATGCCCAGTTCTGCTAGATTCCTGGGAATTTTTCATTATATCTGTTCTTTTTTACCACAAATGCTAAAAGCTGATTGCATTTCACGTCCAGTCCAGTTGGAAAAAAAAAAGTATAAAGATTTAAAAAAATAAATGAGTAGTTGATATATAAGTGATTAGGGGTGCAGTGGGGTCCCTTCTCTTCCAGATAAAGTCTGAAGCTTTTACTGTCAACTTCATCAAGCACATTTGGATTATGTACTGTAATTGAGAAGAGGCTTCTTAATGACTTTTATTTAATTGGGAAGAGTTCTCAAGTACTGTGCATTTCATCTGAGGGTGAAATAGCACTTGTTGTAGGTTTTTGTTATTTTTTGTTACTAGACAGTTATATATAGTAGACTGACTGGAAGCAGAGGGTAGCTCAGCCTCTGTGAAAGATTCACATAAGAGCAGTAAAAAGGAAATTGAACTTCTGATCACAGTGTTGCCAAGTATGCATTAAAAATCATCTCTCACCTTTAGTTTGTATCTTTCAAATAGGGAATCTGGTAAGTGTTCTTTTACTTTAGTTTGCAAAATTTGAAGGTGAAAAGAGTGTTGTTGCTGTTTTGTCCTCTTAATATTAGACTTCTTAAAATTAATGCTTTGAATGACACACAGTTCTTTTGATGAAATAAGTACACTTACTTGGAGTTTTAAGCTGTATGAATCCTGTTCTCTACTGATATATATATTCAGATTTTGTCTAATTATTATTATAACCAATTTTACTTTCCTCTTCAGAATCCTAAAATTCTCCTGTTAGATGAAGCAACAAGGTAAGAAAGAAGATAAATAGAAACTTAGAAATCATCTGTCTGTAAAACTCAGATATGTGAGGTCTTCTCTCTTTCTCTGCAGGCCCTCGCACAAATTATCTAGCTCTTTTATTTTTCTTTACCCACAAAAAGAATGTGCTTTTTAGAATGTGTGAATTGGTTAGGAGACTGTGATAAAAGCTGTTTATGCAACATGGAAACGATAACTGGTACACTGTGGTGGTAATTTTTCATGGAGTTAAATTTGTAATCTGTAACGATTTTGAAACATCTACTAAAGGTTTTTTGTATCTTTAGTTTAAATTAAGATCTTAGTGTTAAAGAGAGATGATTATACTGCAGTGTAACTTAATTTTTTTCACTGAATTAATGTAGTGTTACTTCTCCATGCATATTTTTGCATATGAGAATATGTAATGCCTATAACTTGGGTGTGTGCACTAAACATATTCACAGAGCTTTCCTGCAGTTCCATTGGCACATCTTCACCAACAATAGCCTGGGTCTGCAGTTTTAGCAAAATAAGCCCAATGCATACAAAACCAACCTGTCTTAAAATAACAAATATCCTCCTCTCTCCCCTCCCTGCTTCCCATTTCTCACTAGTGCTTTGGATGCTGAAAATGAGTACCTAGTGCAAGAAGCCCTGGACCGGCTGATGGAAGGGAGGACAGTCCTAATTATTGCTCATCGTCTCTCTACTATTCAGAATGCTGATTTTGTTGCAGTCCTTGGTCAGGGTAAAATTCTTGAATGTGGAAAACATGAGGAGTTACTTGCAAATCCAAATGGACTTTTCAGGAAACTAATGCAGAAACAAGCTTTTCTTCAGAATAGTGATACTTTTGCATTAGATTTACAATCCAGAGAAAAGGATGTATTAAAAGAAAATGTATGAGAGAAGGTATGAATAATGGAAACTTACAAACGACAACGCTGAAACATAAGTTATATTCTATGTAAAGTAAATGTTATATTTTTCCAAAATGTACAAAATATTCTTTTGAAACCTAAATGTGTTTAAACTTTTTATTGAAAGCTTTTTAATAATTATTGCAACTTTTAAAAATGTCTATCACATTGAGATAATGTCAGTGTGTAGATTTTTCTGCTTTGTTTTATGCTAATTGAGACCATTTAGAATCTCGTTTGCTATAATGCACTGTATGATGATGTGCTGCATTCTCAAGTAAGTTCAGTATTCTATGGGTAATTAAATGACAATCTTATCATTTTCATATCATTGTCTCTTCCCTTTTCAAGGAACTTCTGGTTTTTATGCTTTTCAGTAGTCTGAATGCAAAAGTGTGTGACACTAAGGCACTGTGAATGCTCTGTCTCCACCGCACTGTCCTTTCAGTTATCATTTGTTCTGAAATGGGAACGTTGATTATGATCGCCATCTACAGTGCCTGTAGAGAATTACCTATGAGAACACATTTTGGAGAGTATGGAAGCATGTGTTGGAGGACAGTTCTTTAAAAACCAAACAAAAAAGCACCCAACAAAAAAAAGCAACCAAACAAAAAATCTAACTGACTTTACAGAAAGACAAAGGAAGTTTATCAGTATATTAGTGTATTAAGACAGCATAGGAATATCTAAAACGTGCATGCATTTTATTCCCTTCTCTATTTTCCCAGTTCTTTAGTTTCACTTCCCTTCTAAGATGACACCCAGAAGAACACGCTTTTATATGTGTAATTTTTTTGTCCTTTTTAAGGCATATGTAAGGGGTTTTTTATTGTTACTTAAAGTTTCATCCATAGAAATCCCAGGTTTTGCCTAACTACCTTATTAGGGACAACTAGTAAACTACCTTCTCAAGGACAACTAGTAAAATAATAGCATTAAGTTAATTTGAATAACTGCAGAAGGGTACATTTGGCAGTAAAGAGAAGGCTTTGTGTTTCTAATTTAAGAATCTCTTGACTTTCTGAACATGCAAAACTCCACAAGGTAACTTTAAAAAGCTGGAAACTTTCCAGGTCACATTAAAACTCATCTATGCTAGGGAAATTTGTTGCTGGAAAACGTTATTGGCAAAAGGTGAGATACTTAGTGCTGGACAAGCTTAAAATGTGCCCTTAATGGCACTTTGTGAACATAGTGAAAATGCTTAAGAGATCCCTGTGCTAAGGAATGGAAATAAAATTACGTCCAGCTGTAATTTTATCTGCTGATATAGTTCTACTAGAAGCAGATAGTGTGCTAAAGCTGTGCCAAAAATACCACTGACCCAATATTTAGTTTCAGTGTTGACTACCAATTATTCTCTTTATAGGGTATTTAGAGGGACTTGAACCTCTATTCATCTTCTCATCTTCATAAGAATCTTTACTCGTGTAATTTCTCCTTATGTGAGATGCAACGAGCCCCTTTATTCGTGTGTTTACACAGGTTACAGGAGCTACGTGCAGCTGAACTGAATGAATGTTTTAAATCTTTAGTTCATTAGTTTTTCTGGCAGGTGTTGCAGTCTACAGAAAAGTGTGAGAAGCTGTAGAGAAGTTCTAGTCCACAGAAGGGTGAACATCTGTCATAACAGGTACATTGGATAACAGACTTTACTCATCATTTATCAGCACTGCATGGTGTGTAATAGAGAAGGCTGTACAGAAGGATACTACATTAATGTAACAGTATAGTGAAGCACCACTAAATGTTCGTATTTTGCTTTTCTCATAAAATCAAAGCAAAAGGAGACAGAGTGAAGTTAAAAGGCAAAGCACTGAAACAGACACGTGCCTCCTTCAGTATGGCCAGATGAAGCATCTCAAGTTTATCTTCTCTGCGTTTCAGGTTCAGTCATACTGGACCACAGTCCACGTAGAAAGCTTAACAGCCTCTTTTTTAATCAAAGAACATGGTTTTAGGAAATGATGGGAAATTTTTGAATATTCTATTTTTAGTTTATTTTAACTAATTGGCTTCATTAATAATATGCATAAAATTCAACTTCTTCCCCAAGTAGATGGTACATACATACCTCCTTGAAAGTTCTTTTTCATACAAACGAATGCAGTTGAATATTTCTATCAATGAGAAAATGTAGTTCCCCTTTAAGACTAAAATAGAATTCTCTGCCATTGAATAGTGGTAGTGCATGATTTTCATTTACCATAGATGTGAAATGTACCAAAGCTTGAATGGAATGTTTTACCTTTTTTTTTTTTTTTTAAATCAGAAATTCTGGACAAACACAAGCACAAGCTATTTCAAAGATTAGGCAACTCTGTTAGTGGAAAATACCTCCTTCCAAAAGTGCCAAACAGACATTTGCAATGGTCTTTCAACTGCAGTTTTTTGAGCGTATCCAGACAACTTTCTCTGCTTGAGTTGGTCAGTGCCAGAACTGCATGAATTCTGGGAAAAATGGTTCCCAAATCCAGCTTTGTGCATCCCTCTGAGAGCATCCCGAAGGACTGAGTGCATCCGGCATTCCTCAGGAAGACCCAGGCGAGGGAACCTGTGTTTGTGTTAGACCACCCCACTCCGCCGGCTGCCTGAGCTGCGGGTGAGGAAAGTGCCAAAGCTGCTGTGCTGGGGAAAAGGGCACGGGAACACCGCCATCCTCCTCAGGCCACTATGTCGCCTGACTCCTTCCGCTCTCCCCCTCCAGAAGAACAGAAACAAGAATGGTTTGGACTGGAAGGGACCTTAAAGATCATTTAGTTCCACCCCCCCAGCCCCTGCCATGGGCAGGGACACCTCCCACTAGACGGATTGCTCAAAGCCACATCCAACGTGGTCTTGAACACTTCCAGGTGTGGGACATCCACAACTTCCCTGGGCAACCTCTTCCAGTGCCTCACCATCCTCATAGTGAAAAATTTCTTTCTGATATCTAATCAAATCTACTCTCTTCCAGTTTGACGCCATTACCCCTCATCCTATCACTACATGCCCTTGTAAAAAGTCCTTCTCTGGCTTTCCTGTAGGCCCCCTTCAAATACTGAAAGGCTGCTGTAAGGTCTCCCAGGAGCCTTCTATTCTCCAGGCTGAACAATCCCAACACTCAGCCTGTCTTTATAGGAGAGGTGCTCCAGCCCTCTGATCATCTTTGTGGTCCTTCTGTGGACCCACTCCAACAGGTCTATGTCCTTCCTGTGCTGAGCACTCCAGAGCTGGATGCAGTACTCCAGGTGGGGCCTCTCCAGAGCGGAGTAGAGGGGCACAATCCCCTCCCTCGACCTGCTGGCCACGCTTCTTTTGATGCAGCCCAGGAGAGCTGGGACTCTTTAGTCTGGGGAAGAGAAGGCTGAGGGGAGACCTTATCAATGCCTATAAGTATCTCAAGGGTGGGTTGAAGGAGGAGGGAGCCAGACTCTT
>KZ506559.1:30378-41024 GCA_002844005.1 Limosa lapponica baueri
TTTATCCACAGATTCAATCATTTCGTCATGGAAGGCAGTCAGGCTGGTTAGGTTTGATTTAGCCTTGATACATCTATGCTAGTTCTTCCCAGTCACCTTCTCCTTCATGTGCTCAGAAATGTGCTCCAAGACGATTCTTGACATAAGTTTCTCAGGGACTGAAGTGAGGCTGAACAGCCTGTAGTTCCCCAGGCTGACCTTTGTGTCCTTTTCTGAAGACCAGTACATTTGTCTACCTGCAGTTACCAGGAATCTATCCTGACAGCTGTGACATTCCAAAGACAGAAAAAAAACCCCTTTCAGTGACAGCAGCCAGTTCCCTCTGCATCTTCAGGTTCATCCTATTTGGTATACATATACGTGTATACTATTCTAAAGAAAATTCATTCAGCTGCTTGGTTGTAATTGTTCACCACTACACTTTCTCAACAGTTCAGTCAGGAGGTGAAGGTCATCTCACTAGAGATCTTGCTAAAGTTTCTAACTGAGAATTACTTTTCAAATTATTTTATTTAGTTGTGGCCCTCTGAACTCTATCTAGGGATCATCTACTGAGGAAAATTTAGGAAAAACTAAAGGTATTAAATGGTACAAAATAGCAACAACTAAAATTAGTTATCTTTGATAATGGCAAATCACAGTAAAAAGCATACTCCCACAGCACTGAAATCAGTGAAGTTATGCAGATGATTTCAAACAGAGCTGAATCTTACAGAGCCAGATACATCTGCGCTTTTAGACAGCTTTATGAATTCATCTTAATTAATTATAGCAGAATGGAATTTATTTCTTATTTTCATTCAAAGCAAAAGCTATTATTTACAAAGGGAATGAGGAGAGGCATGGATGAAAAGCTATTAGAACAGACAGCTTTGTAAATAAGAGAGGCATAACTCTCTCAGTGTGCATTATATAGGCCAAATACTCGTGGACCTTTCTAAGAAAACTACACAGATTATATTCCTGAATGACTTTTTTTAACCAAAAATAGTTATAAAAATATATTACATCTTCTACACCCATATATTTCCCGTCCACAGATAGTGGTGGCCATAGCTTGAACAATGAAGAAGAATATTTAACAGTATCAAATTAAAATATCACAGTTATTATGCATAAGTATTCTAATTGTGGTGACACAAATTTAAGCTTTGACAGTGCTGAAACTGGATTGTTAGAAACTCCTCAAAAGCAATCTTCTCATATGTTTTTGAGTTTCTGTATGAAAGATACACTCCGCTGTGGCTAATATGCATATGCATATACATTAAAAAAGATATTTTCTATTTTCTCTTACTGTATTTTGAAACAGGAATGGAAAAATCTGTTAGGAGTTCCATCCCATATCTTGCTAACTTCAGCTATAAATTGATGTAAAAATAGTTCTACAGCTTATAGGTACCTGAGACACAAATTTTAGAATGATTATATTACACCAGCACCTTTATACAACCACATATATGCGTGTGAGTGTAATGTTTATTTAATGTGTGTGTATATATATGTATGCACATGCATAGGTATTTAGCTTCTTTCTCCCATTTTCTCCTTTTTAACTCTCTAGACAGATGAAGAAACATATATGCCTAGTGGGTGGTATCCCTGCCCATGGTAGGGGGATTGGAACAAGATGATCTTTAAGGTCCCTTACAACCCAAAACATTCTATGATTCTACATTCTATTTAATTGCTATGTAACTGAACATTATGAATTACTATTTACTTACTCTTGGTCTGGAAAGATATACTCTGATTTCGGTAACTAACCAAATGATCTGACTCCAACTAAGCTCCCCACAGCCTGCAGTGAGCAAAAGCCAAATTCAACTGCAGTTTCCCTATGGAGAAAAAACAAAGAAAGAAAAAACTTCTTCTGAGTTATTTCTGCCTAATTTGACTAATGTCTTCCTTGTGGTGTATATCAGATCTGTATGGAGAGAGCAAAATAAAATCATTCCTCAGGCAACTGGGATGGGTTGTTTTTACTCTGACTGATCAATCCCTGTTACTGAAGGGAGCAGAGAAAATGGGATTATAATCAAATAACCTTGTTCTTTATAAATAAAAGTGTTAATTAGCATTTTAATTGCAGGACTTGTGCACTCTAAGTGGTATGTTATATTGTTCTCAGCAGCACAGAACTGTTTTATTTTGAAGTGCCCAATAAGTTAACATTAAATTTAATAGCTTACTCTTCTCATTATGCTTATTAGTATACAAAAAAAATGAACAAGATATGGATAGCTCAGGGCAAAACACATTCTCCCCTCTTGTGGAACAGCAAGCTTCTCATAGGTTTCACATACATATTGTGAAAACTGAGCAATGATTCCAGTCTTTAGATGGAACTCAGTGTTGTCTTTCTTTACCTGACAGTCCAGTGCTTTTCCAGAGAGGATCTAATTCATCTCTCAGAGACCTTCTCTGAGAAGTCTGACTCCTTTCCAACACAATCAAAAGAGATTCAGTTCAATGAATTCAGTTCAACCTATCCTTTAACTTGTACATCTAGACATGGCCTTCCAGGTGAGAATCTCCACTGAGAAATTGTTACAGACGGGACTCCTTCGAACAAATCGACCACAAAGAGTGGATTTGTTTATTTTGGTATTTGATTCCCCCCTCCCCCCCACCTCCCCCAGTTTTTGAGGTATTAGAATAGGAATAAAAATAGTATAGAGGAAAAGGACAGAATGCCTTCTCAGAACAACCAAGGTCATGCTGCTGAAAGGGGGTTGGGGTTTTTTACAGTGAATTACAAATATGTAATTATCTGCAAGTTAAAAACTGAAGTTATTATAAAAGAAAACATTTCTAAATCCATTTGCCTTTGTAAGCTTTGATGTATAAGTAAGGGTCCTGTCTCCATTCACTGAGATACATCTCAGTCTTAGCCTGAATTGGCACATTTTTCAACTAATGTAGCCGCACTCCCTTCCCACAAACATATTAGATTACAGTCAAATGAATCTATACAACTCGTGAATGATGAAGATAAATAAAGATAAACCTTATCCTACTGTGATTGCAGTGAACTTCACTGTACTGATCCCATACTAACAGCTATGGTATAAGGTTGTGAAAGAGAAGTAATTGGAATTCATGGGGATTCTTAGACCATTGAACGGTTCAGTAACCTTGGTGTTAATTTAGAAATTGCTTTTACTTTCAAAATACAATGCACAGAAGATAGACTATTCAAATAGCTTAGGGAATACTGCTGCTTTCCCCACCACTCTTTATTTAAAAAGATCTGACCTTGCTGTGCTGAGGACCCGTCATTAATGTTAGTAAAGACCTATCTGAGAAAGGACAAGGATAAACCCTGTTATGTAATTGTGAGCCAAGAGATGTGCTCATTTATTTTCTCAGGAAATAAATTTCTATTAGGCTATAGCAACCTTTTCATTCAACCACTTTAGACAATGCAATAAGAAAATAATTTCTTATTTGAATCTTAAAAGAAAAGATATCTCACAGTTACATGTTGCAGCCAGAAATAAAAGACGAAACTTGTATGGAGAAGCAGTAATTCTAACAAAGAAGAGTTTGGAAAAGACATCAAGGAAGTAGTCAATCCATGTGAAGCCAACTGCACATACAGAATCTCTGGAAGCTTTGTTTACTTACAAAATATCCAAAACACAAAAGAACATAATTCAGGGAGTAAAAGTAGAATGGAGATATAGGCTGGGAAGAACCTCTGCAGGCCATCTAGCCAACCTTGTATGAAACACAGTTAGATTCAGTGTTACATCAGGTTACTCAAGGCCTTTTCCAGTCACTATTTGTATTACAAGATTTCATAGGTCCCTTCTAGACTAGGGCTTCCCTGGACTTTTCTGTAGTTCTATGAAAAAAGTCATTTTCTGTGTCTGTTATCACTGATTTCTCCATCCTACTGAGCTTTAGCCTAGTTACTTTGGTCTCCCTTTCTGCCAGTCTATTTACCAGTGCCATTCTTGCAATCTGTCACATTCCATACCAAACCTAACTCCATCCCTGCACACCCAAGTAAAGTCTCTGTGTTCCTCTCAGGTGGCACCTCCCAGATTCCACCTTCTATGTACTCCCTTTTCACATTGAAGCTCAGTCAAGAGTTCCCTATTCCACCCACATTCTGCTACTCATGCTCAACTTCTGCATGTCAGAACAGTCCCTTTCTGTGCTCTGAGGAGGTTTTCCAGAAAGATCAGGCAGGTTTCCTGTGTCCTTTCACCCTGCAGGCAGTCTCCCATGGGATTCCAACAACTGGTTCCCTGGAAAACACAGATTTCATCTTGAGGTTGGGGATTGTAATTCCGCTTGCTCTCCTAATTTCTCTCATGATCTTAAATTCAATGACCTTGCTGTAGCTGATGTTACTGTAGCTGAGGCTGTTAGTGACTATTCCTAACTATCAGAAGTCTTAGTCATCTCACAGATACCTACCACCTTGCTTGCACCCAAATATTTTGCCCAGCCAGTAAATGTCAAAGTAGTTAAAGTGTTTTATGAGTGCCAGGGCCTGTAATTGTGAGGCTTATACTGGCTTTTGAAAAAAAAATTCTTCCTCTTTTCTGGAGGGACCTGTCAGTATTTCACTGATACTGGTTTGTCCTCTATTTTCAATCCATAATCCATTGATCAGCTCACAACCTTTACTAGAACAAAGATCCATGCTTTCAGATTGTTTTTCTGTGTAAGATACAACCTCCATTTCCCAGTGTTTCTGCCACCTGTATCCATCCATGGCAGCACTTCAGTTACTTGAGCTCTATTACCACATCTTTTTCACCCTGGAAGGATTGTAGCTGCTGCGGGACTGGCTGGAATATGTGGATCAGGCTCAGCTGGCCTACCCTGATGGAAACTGTTCCTTCCCAGCTGTCACCAGGGCACTACACCTTTTCTGTAAGTGTACATCTGCAGTGGAAAAAGTCTTTCTTGTCTAGCCAGAAGTAACAAGTTTCCAGCCTCTGCCTGCCCATGCATAGATGTTGGCCATCTCTCTGTCCATGCAATGTTCTGGAAGTTCATCCACTGTAACTAAAGGTAAACTCTCTGGCTGTTAACAAACAGGATATTTAAAGTAGCTAAGAAATTTAATTTTTTTCTCTAATTTGCAGCTGCAGGCCAATAAAACAAGCAAACAATAATCCAAAATAATCGAAAACACAAAAAGTAAAATGATTTGAGAAGGCTTTTTGGACCATATGGAATACACACCACAGGATGCTATCCCATAATACCACATGTACACCAGATGAGGGATTACTTAAAGAGCAAATCAGTGGATTTTGTTACAGAAATCATGAGATTAATGTAACCTGTAATAGCTGGCAGTAGAAACAAAGTTCTGATTAAACAAAAATATACAGTGGTCATATATGAACACTAATTGAAAAGCACATAGATAAATATATGACATAGAATGAATGTTGTGAAATGCTGCATATAAGTTCCCAGCCCTAAAAACAATTCTCTCCTTCTTGGGACTGAAGAAACATGGTCTTTTAGAGGAAAAAAGAATTAATTGAGAAGGAAAAAATTGTGCTTTGTCAAACTATTTAGCTTCACAAATACAAATGTACCAATTTGCTTGGATTTTCGAACTTGTTAATTTTGGTTGGAATTAAAACAGTACTGTTACGCATTAAGGCACAAATGTCAACTCACAAAGAAACTCATAACACAGAGGCTGGTGAGGACAAAGTTAAATAATGTCAGTCTCCTGATATACATGATTGGCAAATTATCTACATAACCATCTGCATAATGAAAGATTGGATTGCTGAAATAACACTCCAACTTAATTTTAAATTTCCTTATATTGCTTTATTCGGGAAAGAAGGAACTTACTAGCAGGAGAGTTATGAATGCTTTCAAAACGTTAATCATAGTTATGATTCAGTGTTAACTTCCCTATAGGTTACGAAATTCCAAATAGTACCCCATCCTTCTCCAGGTGTAATATTTTTTTTCAGTCAATTGACTGTAGAAATCTTGTAAACTTCTGTTGTACCTAAAAGAATGAGGAACTTCTTTTTCGATGATAAACATTAAACAGTCTTACTAACACTGTAGGATGCTTTCTACCATCAATTGGACTGTATCCTTTGGGACTACTGTATTCGGGTTTTTTTGTTTGTTTTTTTTTAAATTACAATTAATTTATAAAGAAAATATACTCACTTTATTGCTAAAATCTATCTTACATATACATAAAGTATACACACACACATATATAAAATTTAAATAACCTTCACTGGGTTACAATTATTATGTAATTTAGTATAATCACAGAAGTCAGTTTTATATATATATATACACCCTGAGAGTATAAGAACAAAACAATACTAATTAAAAATACAAAGATCTTTGCAAATCATCTTCAGTTCACCAGAGAAAATAGAAAATATTATTTATAATGTGGTTCATGATTAATTTCTGCATTCATGATAGTAGAGTGCTATACAGTGCATCTGCAGCAATTATAAACAGTTCTTCACTTTTAATCTCAGGGGAAATCCAAAAATTTTTTTGTTATTTTCTAATCCTAGTTATTAATTTCTCATTAATTAGATGAAAAGGAGAAGGAGGGATGGGGGGGTGTGTGTTAATGCTTTTAAATTCTTGTATTCAAGAAAAAAATCTGACCTGTTTTAATAGGACAGTTTTTCTTTGAATCATTAATAACTTCAAATTATATCTCATATATAGGGAAGAAAGTCACATAATCCAAAATGTTTTTATTTAATTAGTTAGTTACCATTTAAATAATTCTGTTAAATCATCAACAAAAAAGTTAGTTAATTTGGAATTTTAAAAAGTTTAAATAACTATTTTCCATGTTTATTGAACTCTTACTTGGTGACTGGCAGATCCAGTTACAAGATCTCATTCACAAAAGATTGTAAAAAGTATTTCTGTGTCCTATAATGATGTATATGGAAAGACACAAAGAACAACACTGACATTATTTAGGAAAATTCTTCTATTAAAACTATTATAGCTACTGATTTCTTTTTTTATTTTTTTTTTTCCATAGGGGAAGTCTGGAATACAAACCCCCTTATTGAATAGCATTTTAGTAGAAACAGTGTTGCTGACCACATAACATAGAATGTAATGTTTTCATCTCAGATAAACTGCCATAATTTTAAATGAAAGAAAATTAGCAGTAGGAAAGGTTAACAAGAAACATGAGGTGTTTGCAACTGGGAAAATAAGATTTCAATTGTATTAGATTTCATCAGCTAATATTCAAATGTGTTTGAAAATAGGTTCACTCCTTGAAGTAAAACAAAAAACAAACAAACAAACAAAAAAGCAGTAATTTTTTTCCAAACTGTGACAATTCTTTCTACATCAGTTCAAACTAAAGAAAAATGTTGTTTGTTTCTGAATCTCACTTGTAATTTTGTTAATTTTCATCATGCTTTTTAATAACCATTGCTATTTGTTTTCCTTATAGAACATTTAAACATGTTTTCTTCTCATACAAGTTTGCATTTTTACATTTACATATTATTTTTGTTCTATTAATATATGACCACAACCTTCTACGGAGGTGGGGAAGGGTTTGATCGGCTCAATCAGAGCTCAGTCTGGTTGTGTATCTTCATTCTTAATTCTGGAATGAAAACAACTATGCAAGAGAGGGTGAGGAGCAGGTACAAAGCAAGTCTGCAGTGAATTGCATGCTGGATGTCAAGATGTATATAGAAATGCCAAAGAAAATATATAACTCAAATTAAAAAAATATAACCACCATATTAACATGTGTAAATGGAATTCAGCCTTGCAAGATGTATTGAGGGACTCTTTCACCTTGCTCATCACTGGCTAGGTTTTTGGTGGAGGCTGGATTCTGGTACCATAAACAGGAATAAGTCAAAAAAGATAACAGAAAGCCAGTAACCATGCAATAAAGCAAAATAGTGAAATACATGGGTTTGAAGGGATGTCCATCTTCAAATATGTGACAGGCTGCTTCAAACAGGAAAAAGAATAGTTTCTTTTCTGTGTAACAATATGATCAGGACAAGAAGTAGGTGTTTTAACTTGTAGCAAGGAAGATCCAAGTTAGACCCTAGAAAAAAAAAAAAATATATAGAAAAACTCCAAAACGTCATTAGAGTGGATTGTCTGAAAAAGATTTATTATCTACTGCAGGTCTCAAAGGGCAGGTAATCCAGAAAGCAGTCATCAGTGATATAAAAAAAAAAGCTTCTGCGGCTTTGTCATCAGGAATGACTGTTCCAAGTCTCTTTCAGCCCTATGTGTCAGGCCCTGAGCGTGTTCTGACCCTGGGGCCAGACTGGGTCTCAACTATCCAGTCACCATCCCCATTCCAGCCCTGCTCCCTCGCTGAGTGCCGCAGGACAGAGTTCTGCTCAAGGGAGGCTGGTCCCATGACCACCCTCCACTCCTGGGTCCCTCCTGAGGAACACTCCTCCCTCAGTAGTTAAATGGCACCACCACAAAAATTGAGAAATGTTCCTGTGGATTTAGAAATGTCTTATCAGTAAATATAATAATATTTTTTTATGCTACTAATCATAAGCAGGAATCTCTCAGGCAGGTGGAGATCTCTCAGGTGTCAAACAGCTGTCAGTTTTTTAGATTCTAAAGACCACAGGCTGAAGATGAAATGGTCTGGAGGTTTATTTTGACTATCATCAGAAAAAAGTAACAACATAGCTGCCAGAAGGCTGTCGCTCCTAATTATTCTACTATGTGAACAGTCAGAAACCAGTACATAATTTTCACAAAGATCTTATAAAGATGCTTATTCTGATACAGCATCCATTTACAATGCATGTAAATGAACATATATAAAATGTATAAATACATTGCCCTTCACCACTAGCTATTCAGATGAGAATGTCTGTTATTTAATGTCCAGGGATCCCACCTGACGAAGTCTGATACTCATGAATAATCTTACATGCGCATGCAGCCAAACAGGTTTCATTCCCATATCAGCGATCTGAAAACAAAACAAACTATTGGCTAGGGCCTTCTTCATATGTCATATAATTTGTGACATATAGACAGCCTGTACTTTTATATTTGTTCAAATTCTTTCCATGACTATGAAGCAGCTTCTTCATAAATAGGGTACTGCATATGACATTTCACACAGCCTATAAAGAAGTTAGATATAAATGTTAGGGACATAAGGTAAATGTAAACAAAATTGATATCATTCATCTGGTATTTAGCTCTAAATTGTTCAAGTTTACTGGATGCTGACTGCAAAGTAAATTGAAAAGTTAAACTGGAGTGAATAAGCATGACTGCACTATGATTGGTCTCAAGCTGTAAGACAGCCATGATAAATGTCTTGAGTTTCTGCTCTCAGTTTCTTTATTTACCTGACCACCAAAGATTAAATTAAGAGGATTTCTTTCTACAATTATCCTTCTGTAGAGATTGTTTCAGATCTTAAAAAAGAGCGTCATGTTCTACTTGCAAGCATTGTCACTTGGTAGTGGTAACCCATCTCTTGACAAGATTATGGAATTATTTCCTAAGGTAAGGAATGGAAGATCAAGTTCTTGAGGTGTTTAAAACTGAAATATGCTGGACCAAATTCTGAAAAATATACTGACTGTTTAGCATAAACCTTGATTGACAAGAAAAGAACATACCTGACATAAATTTATCACTAAAGTATCAAACTACTGACTTAATTGTAGTAACTCTTTTCTAATTATATATTTGTTTTGGGTTTTTTTGTAGATAGGGCAAAATGTCCCAGAATTATTTTCTGAACAAGCTCTTCTAGGTTTACAGTACTTCATTTGTGAAGGAATAGGACATTTTATTTAAAAAGCTAGTGAGAAAATTTACATTTCTTCTGCATACTGTTACATATTTTCTGAAATTAAATGGGAAACAATATTTCACACAGATGAGAACACATGAAATACCTCTGCTGCAGGCTTTGAAACTTTTATTGTATAATCAGATCAATCATAGGATGTACACTGCTGAAAAGCATTACCTCCGGCCTAGAATCACCAAAAATGTGAAGAAAAGCAAGCTAATGAATGTTAAACAAGAGTAAGGATTTCTAAATGGTAATCTGTTCCACAGTAGCTCTTTGGATAATTTGGATAATTACTTTTATTCTTTTATGAGTACGAGAATAGTCTCTCTCTCTTTCATTGATTATTTCAAAATAATCTGTTTAATAGAATGTTGTTACTGGCAATTGAATAGCGCTGCTTCTAAATTATATTTTACTACATTGGCTTCTTAACTGTAGTGGGAGTTTCTTTGCTATTTAGGCCTTCTCTACTAGCTTAATATTTTATCTTCATTTTGTATGACTGAGATGAGATATAGAAAGTAGCATATACTGTATGACACAACAGAGACATCTGCTTTCTTACCTGCCATACTTGGAATTCTTCACTAGAAACTTATATCCAATAAATTTACAATTAAAGCACTGGTCTGCCTCTTTGTATTGTTCCCAGAGGGAATACTTTTATAACCTTCTGCCTTTAGCAGTAGATATTGCTCTGTATTTTCACCATATTTGGTTGATATCTCTCAGGTGAGAGATTCCAGGGCAGATACAATCCCATGCAGTAATGGCTTCTGAGGAAAAGACTCTTACAAAATTGAAGTTTTGTTGGTATTTTTTTTTT
>KZ506559.1:50278-129066 GCA_002844005.1 Limosa lapponica baueri
CTGGACACAGTACTCCAGGTGGGGTCTCACGAGCACAGAATAGAGGGGTAGAATCACCTCCTGTGACCTGCTGGCCACACTTCTCTTGATGCAGCCCAGGATGCGGTTGGCTTTCTGGGCTGCCAGTGCACACTGCCGGCTCATGTTGAGCTTCTCATCCACAAGCACTCCCAAGTCCTTCTCCTCGGGGCTGCTCTCCTGCCATTCTCCACCCAACCTGTATTTGTGCCTGGGATTGCTGTGTCCCAGGTGCAGGACCCTGCACTTAGCTTGGCTGAACTTCATGCGATTTGCACGAGCCCACCTCTCAAGCCTGTCCAGGTCCTTCTGGATGGCATCCCTTCCCTCCAGCATGTTGACCGCGCCACTGAGCTTGGTGTCGTTGGCAAACTTGCTGAGGGTGCACTCTATCCCACTGTCCATGTCTCCAACAAAGATGTTAAACAGCACTGGTCCCAGTACTGACCCCTGAGGAACACCACTCATGTGTGTTATCAGTTAACAGAATGTTTATGCAATACGTTTTGTTGTCTATTATATACAGCATTTTACACAGCTAATCATCTTTTCAAAATCTTATAACATTGATCGGATCTTGGCTGGCTTAAGCATCAGCTACAGCAATTGGAGGTAAAATGATTGAGTGAAGGAGCTGGTACCTCTAGTGGCAGCCATGGGTAGTGTCATCATAACTGTTGGGAGCAGAAGTAGCTCTCATCTCTGTATAGATGAAGCATCTATAGATAAGACACCTTACTCCTTCCCAGCACAAACAGTCATAACCTGAACAGCACCCTGCCTTTTCTCAAGCATTCAGGATACAGATTTTGGGTTTTGGCAGTGCCTGGTGGACAAACAGAAATGAAAACTTTTTCCACCTCCTGACTTCTGCCAGAGTGTTGCACTGCTAGAAGCTGTAAAATGTCTTCTGACTACTATCACATTTGTCTTGAATATCCCTGATATAATGAGTAATTAAAATAATGCCACTGAGAATGTGACAAGAGATATTAGAGTGACTAACATAGATACAGATTTCTCTTCATAGGCATATAAATTAAACTGAAATATTACAAATGTGATTATGAAAGCATTCAGAATTCATAGAAGACAGTAATCCCAAGAAGAAAATATATCTAATATACAGTAAGGTAAGCAAATCCTGTGGCAAGCGCAAGAGCCTGCTGATTAATAGCTAAATAGCTATAAATTCAATCTAGCACAGATCAAATCTGTTGTTGTCTTGAACCCCTCAAGACCCACTGGGCACCAAAAAAGGCTGTTGTGGTCTAACCTCAGCCAGCAGCTCAGCCCCAGGCAGCCTCTTGCTTAGTACCCTGCAGTGGGAAGGGAACCAGAAGGGTAAAAGTGAGACAACTCATGAGTTGGGATAAAGACAGTTTAATAGGTAATGCAAAAGCTGCATGCGCAAGTGAAGCAAAACAAGGAATTCATCCGCTATTTCCAATAAACAGGCAGTGTTCAGCCATCTCCAGGAAAGCAGGGCTCCATCACAAGTAATGGTTACTTGGGAAGACAAAAGCCACCACTCCGAACAACCCCCCTCTGCCCCGCTTCCTCCTTCTTCCCACAGCTTTTATTGCTGTGACATATGCGTCATATGATATGGGATATGCTGTTGGTCATTTGGGGTCAGCTGTCCCAGCTGTGTCCCCTCCCAAGTTCTTGTGCACCTCCAGCCTCCTCACTGGCGGGGCAACATGAGAAACAGGAAAGGTTTGACACTGTGCAAGCACTGCTCAGCAATAACTGAAACATCCCTGTGTTATCAACACTGTTTCGGTCACAAATCATTATGAAGAAAATTAACTCTATCCCAGCCAAAACCAGCACAGGGAAAAAAATAAAAAAAAATAATAAATATTATGCACTATGACAAAAAGTATATTTCTTTTAATCATCCATAAAAGAACAATATATTTAAAATTATCTTCTTAACATAACAGAACTAAAGGAGATATAATTTTTCTGTTCTAACTACTGAATGAACTGAAAACTGATGGATCATACTAATTTGAGTCAGAAGACAGAGGAGAACTACATGGTTTACAAAACAATTTTTATCTCTCCAGAGGTGACTGCACTTTGGAATTAAATGATGTGACTCTCATACAGATGCAATACACTTAGCAAAGTTTGTGAAATTATCCTGTTTACTCTGATGAATAAGAAGTTCTTACATGCAAGATTATTTTTATTATTCAGACTTACACATAACTAACATGGTTATTCCAGATTTATTGTGCTTCTAACCATGACTATGTGTCATAACACCCTTCAACTGTCCTCACAAGGTAAGTTTTTATTAGTTCAGACTTTAGAAGAGATAATAAAGCAACCCGGTAAAAGAATTTGTCCTTCTGATAGGCTAGATACTCCACTATAGCATGACCTCTGATTTTCTGGTCCTTGTTAAAACATATTTTACATTTTCCTTCAAAATTCTACCTTTTACATGCCCTTACTTGAAAATTATTACATTCCAGGGGAATAAAATAATAGCTTAACTGTAAAATTAAAAGAAAAACAATGGGAAAAAAAACCCACAAACAATCCAACAAACAAAAATTCCAACCAACCCCAACAGCCCTTATGCAGCTTAAAAATTAAAATTGGTGCATTTTTCAGTTCAATGTCACTTGCTTCTTTTCTGCAGTGGTTTCCTTTGTTCCATGAAATATTTTAGGTACTCAGTATATGAGTAAAGGTAGCATTATAATTACATTTATAATTATTACTTATTTTTATTACTTATTTATAAGTAATTATTCAAATATCAGTAACAGTAAAATATCACAGTTCAGTAAAACAACAAAACTGTCAAGTAAAATCAGCAACTGAGAGAAATATCAGTCTAAGTTTACTTGACATATTCTGGTTCTATGAGTTTGAAGGTTTTTGTAAGATTATTTTTATGAGACTACGGTGTTTTTTGGAGTCTGAGTGGAAATACTGAAAACCAGTGGAAAGTGGAACATGAATTAATTTTCCTCACTCGTCTATAATCCTGAATGTACAAATCACAGAATTCAAGAGTGGCAACAGGGCAACTTGCTGCTTCTTTCCTCTTGGTAGGAAGGAATAAAATAGTAATAAATACTCTCTGTCCTATACTGAAGATCTGCAAATATTCAGCAGGGTCATTTTAGTGTCTTAAAGGCATAAGTTAGACTGTAGAAAAATTCAAAGAAAATAATCAGAAAGCATAAAAGGACCAATACAAAACATATCAGTTTATCTTGATCATTTTGTCAAAGAAGGAAAAACAATATTGTAGGATTGCAATTGTCATTGATGTAAACTTCACAATAAAGTGAATATAACTAGGATTAGTGGAACACAATTAACTATTGAAAATCAAATCTTTTCTAGTTCTCTTTCAGGGGTTTTTTATGACAAAAGGTGAAAATAATATTTGATTATTTACAGTACGACTATGACTAATATCATCACATGATTTTGGAAAGACATAAAGGTTCTGTGTACCAGTAGATTTGCATCGCCTGTTGTCATGTTTGGCCAGGAAATGCTAAAGAAAGGTCTTAAGTAAAACTGTTTGTAGCAATACAGAAAGTTAAAAGTTTTGGATAAAATTTGGAGATCTGAAAAGTTTTCCAAATCCTGAGTACCATACTTGTGAATTTACATTAGGAAGTGAAGTTACAAAATTAAGTACCAAGATTTTAAGAAACATTAGTAAATCAGCTGTAGAGGTCACCTCAGTTCAAAGTTTTCACATTAGAAAGACTAGCTGTCTTCCCAGAACCCTCTTAGAATTAACCAAAATGGTCTGACTGAATTTTTTTTAAAAAGGAACATTTGCATAGACACACAAAGTCTGTCTGAATAAATATTTAGTGAAGGTCTCCTAATAGTTTTCTCTCTCTCCCTTCCTTCCTTCCTTTCTCTCTCTCTCTTTCTTTCTTTCTTTCTTTCTTTCTTTCTTTCTTCTTCTTTCTCTTTTTTTCTTTTTTTTTTTTTTTAATTACAGGAGTCGCAACAATTTTAATGGCTTCACTTTCTATTTAGATAAGACCAATGAGATCTTAATTGTGTTTTCAGGGAAAATTAAAAACTGAAATATTCCCCCTTAAAGATGATGCCCCCTTGACACTATCTTGTTCAATGCTTGCTGCGCAGTACAACAGAACAACACCTGTTTGCCACATCAACGTTATGTAAGTTTTCTTAAAGTAAGGCCAGGTGGAATTTAAGAAATGACATATAGGACACAGGATAGTTGTGTATATGCTTCTAAACATGTCTGATAAGTTATAAATTGCATTTTTTTGTTATAGTTAGCATGTTTGATTTTTTTTTTTTAAGTTGCAGATAAGCAGGTAAACTTACTTTTAGGCTTCTTACATTCATTAGACTGTCCACAGAGCAACTGCAAAAGAAAACGTGTTCCTTATGTCCAGTGAGCTATCTAAAACCTTGTCAGCTATCTCTGTTTGTTGTCTGGAGGTGGATTTATTTTCAAGTGCTCAGAGTACTGTGTCGCTATAAGAAATTGACTGGACTGAGCACAATTTTATTTCTATATCTTAATGAGTGCAGATTAGCATCTAGAAAGAAAAGTAAATAAACCAATATATTTTTATTTTCTGAAATAAGATTATACTTTTGGGTGCAAAGTGTTCTTTTTATTTTGCCTGGCCTTTGTAAAGACATTGTTTGTCTTGTGCTACTTCTTTAGCATTGCTGAAAAACTAATTCTATAGCAAATCAGCCAACTGTCCTGCTGCCTTTGACAACATTTGTTGTTATTCACATTATACAGTTTATTTGCTTGTTGGCTACCAGGCTGTGTGATTTTTTTTAGCTTCAGTCATAAAACATTCTTAAAAAACTTGTCCCACAAAACCCCTAAATAACTTTTTATTTCACCAGACAGCCTGTACACTTGACTGCTAGTAATACTTTTCCCAGTGTAATTACATGGTTAGACTTTTGGACTTATATTTAGATTATAAATCTAATAATTACTTGAAAAGCTATGAGAAATATTATTTTTCTTCTGGGATAATGCAATTGTTGAACTGAGTAAATAATAAACTTTTTAGTGGAAAAGCATCACAAGGCTCCAGTATTTTATTCTTTAGTATAGTCCAACTGATAATATGATCTTCTCTAAATTTTAAGTATTTTAGGGATTTCTGCAGATGTACTTAGCATGACTTGGACTGACTTTGTACCATCCCTCAACTGATCAACCTTAATTTCTACTCTTAACAGATATGCTTAGGAAGTGATAATTACTTTTATGTAATAAACAATGTGATATCCAGATATGTGACAAATCTAAAAAATGTCCTACTTTCTGTGCAATCTACCCACAG
Organism: Limosa lapponica baueri; assembly: GCA_002844005.1. Classification (NCBI taxonomy): domain Eukaryota; kingdom Metazoa; phylum Chordata; class Aves; order Charadriiformes; family Scolopacidae; genus Limosa; species Limosa lapponica. Next base: position 55,642 of record KZ506559.1, read on the forward strand.
AAAATAAAATCTTTAAATGCTTTAAATTTAATCATTTAATCATCAATCATTAAATCATAAATTTAATCATTTAATCATTAAATCATTTAAATGTTTTAAACGTTCAGTCAAAATGATGCAGGACTGTCCTTACAACACAAGACTTCCCTTTAGAAGACTGTTTCAGCTCCATTTAAAATTGTATCAGTATTTGAATATTCAGAATGTGATTTTCCATGCTTGATATCTTCTTAGGTTCAATTTAGTATAGCACAGGGAAAAGTGGTTGAACTACTTCTAAGAAAAATGAGCAAACAAATTAGGTACAAGCAAAATACATCAAAGAAATCTAGGTGTGCCATGGTTTGAAGCAGGGTCAGGAAGCTTTGCAGGGGACTCAGCTGCCTGTCAAGAATGGATCATTTATTTTGCTGGTGAGAAAAGATATTATTAATGACTGGCTTCTAAATTTTAACTCTGAGCATGTTAGTAGCGGGCCATTACAGTGCAGTAATCAAGCTCTCTTAAGATCGCTAGCCAGGCAATTTCCAAACTCAAGCTGTAGTATCTGAGATTTTCCCTGAAGTTTCTGTCCCACTAGATCGCTGTTACTGCACTGAGACTGCAGAGTGTTACTTCTGTGCCCTAAGTACATTTGGTTTCCAGTATAAGGTGAATAATTGCTCAATTTTCTTATCCAAAGTATAAAAGCCAAATAAAGATGAGGATGATAATTTTTAGGTAACCACAAGGAGCCTTAATTGAAGATGATAGTGTAGAAATATGCACTGGAAAATAGTACAAAGTCAGAGGGGAAAACAACATGGATATGTGGGATGAAGAGTATGGACAGTGTCAAGTAAAGAGATTTGAGACTGGCACTTTTATTTAAAAGAAAAAGCAGGGGGAAGTAAAGTAGAGGGAAATTATTACTACCCTGGAAGTGAAATGAGTACAAAACCTTGCAAAGAGAGTATGAAAGGATCATTGAGGAATGGAAAGAAAAAGCAGAAACCACTTGGAAAGAAAAAACAATTTTTGACAGCTTAAGGAGCATAAGAAATGGAATACCTTAGTCCGAGAAATGTAGGAACCAGCAAACAAGGAGTGGATTCAGCTACTATAATAGAAGCTGTAAGGACATTCTTCCCTTGAACACAGACATCCATGTAGGAAGTGGGAGGTAGATGTTGATGATATTGGGCCTGGAATGAGCACTAACACAGTGATGCTCAGTCCATCCATCTAAGTGTTTTCCTGCTAGCCAGGGAAAGCACCCAGTTGCCTTCACTCTGTCCTGAACACATTTGATACATGAAGTATGCTTAGAAAAAGAAGATTGGTTTATTGTCCTGATTTAAGCTATAGTGATCAATCCAATGGCTGCCAACTCTGAACAGTATTGAAAACATAATTTGGATGATTATTTCTTTTCCCGCTGCTTACCCTCTTTTTTCCCTGCCTTTCTCTTTCCAGTATCCTTTCAAATAAACAACAAGTTCTAATAAAATTTTCCCCTTTGCTTCCAGTTTTCTTACATCTGTACCTAAATTAACATTTTTATGCCATCACATTGGCAAATTTTGCTTTGCATGATATTATTGATGTTACCAATTTTGGTCATTTCTAACAGAATGGTTGAGGTTGGAAGGGACCTCTGATCCAACCTTCCTGTTCAAACAGGGTCACCTAGAACTTCTTCAAGGCCGTGTCCAGATAGCTTTTGTATATCTTCAAGGACTGGAGGAGACTCCACAACTTCTCTGGGCAACTTGTTTGAGTGCTCAATCTCCTTTACAGTAACAATGTGTTTCCTGATGTTCAGAGAGACGCACCTGGGTTTAGGTTTGTGCCTACTGCTTCTAGTCCTGTCAGCAGGCACCACTGAAGATCCTGACTTCATCTTTACACCCTCCCTTCAGGTATTTATATACACAGATGAGATTCCCCATGAACTTTCTCTTCTCCAGGCTAAACAGTCCCAGCTCTGTCAACCTTTACAGGAGAGATGCTTCAGACCCTTAATCATCTTAGTAAACCCTCTCTGGAGTCTCTCCTGTAGCTCCATATCTCTCTTGTACTGAGGAGCCCAGAACTGTAATTTTTGCCACTTGTTACATTGTCATCTGTCACATTCAGCAATTTCTAAGGTCATGTCCAATAGTTTTCCACATTAGCTTAAAGTCTGGACAGGGGTATAGTCCTCTGCCTACAGCCCTAACACATCCAGTGCCATTTCAACACTACAGAGTATCCAAGCGTCTATATGAGCCTGAGAGATAGGAGAGATTTGCCTGTGCTCTCCCAGATGAGCAGGTTTCAAATAATCGATGGTCTTCCTCAGTCAGCTGAACTAATGTCCAGACTCCATGAACAATTTAACCTGGTGATTGGATTCACTTGCCTAATCAGAAGCATATAGTGTTCTGTGAGATTCCCTATTATATGCACAGCATCTGCGTTATCTGGCAGATATGACAGAGAAGTAAGGTACAATGGAATATCAAAGCCATTCTTGAATGGCACCTGTAAGCCAGAAAAAGACAGCTTAAAAGGTATAGGATGCTTGTGTTCAGGTAGCTAAATCAAGACCTAGCTTTTTAAGAGTGTATAGGAAGCTTAATTTGTATTTTATTCATATTATTCACATTTATAATTGAACTTACACTCACTAAATTTCCTACAATTTCCTCATTTACACCTAAATCTATATATTAATCTTGAACCAAATTCTGCCTGAAGAATAGGATTCAGACTCCTAAAGAGAGGTATGTATTGCCATTTTGGATGCAAGATATCCTGTCTAGCCTCTACCTGCTGCTCCAGAATGATTTGGATTTCCTTTAGATTCTGCTTTACACTTTTACAAATGTCTGGAAGATCGTACATAATAATGTAATAAAATCAGAATCTTTACTTGAGAGTTCCCTTGATAGCTTGAAGAATGCCAGTCTCATAGTCACACTATAGTGCTTCACATCAGTGTCATATTTTTTTCTCTTCTACTAAAAGTAAGTGACATTACAGCCAATACTGTACTAATTGTTCACAAACCTTAAAATTTGCCTTTACAAGAGATACATTAATTTTTTGCTGAATGACTAATTGTTCTAGACTGCTCTCTTTTTTCTTTTTTTTTTTTTATTATACTATTGCCTACTATTTACTTTCCTTTATTTAATCATAATGACTTTTTTCAGCCACAGGTTACACAAACAAGATTAGAATTAATAGCCATTTAAGAAAATACTCCACTCTACACTGAATTATCTAAGCCAATATATTTTCTCACTTTACATTGCTGGGAGAGCTTCATTTTGTACGTGCACAAAGAAAGGAATGGATTATTCTGCTATGACTTATATGCGGCAGATATAGTTCTTGAGGGCTTAGGTACATAAACCTGAACATCAGCAGCTAGTGCTTTTTGAGGAAATTCCCTTCAGCATACCACCTAACCTCTAGCAATTGCTATAGGAAGCAAAACTGCAGCAGGTCTCCTGTGACATTTCTTATAACTCAAGCAGATCTCATGGTTCATACCTCAAATGATACAAGACATTTATAATTAAGCAATCAAATTCCACCCATAAATCTGGGCAGTAACCAATTTTGTAATTTTGTGCGTGTTTTTACACAACAGCAAAAGCATTAGAGCTGTCTTAGACTTACTTAAATTAATGATACTGGTTTGCATTAAATTTGCACTAGATTTAAATTTGATGATGGCTTAAGTCTGTGAACTTGCTGTACACCTGGCAGTTCTGAAACAGAAGCTGAGTGTTAATATGTCACTGAAACTTAACTAATATGTCTTAACTTTCAAGGGCTTTATTAGATTGTGCTTACTGACTATTCAATTTAGAGATTTTAGCCAGCTAATGCACAGCTTGATGAGCAATTTTACACATTCCTGCAATCTATTGTGTAGAGACACTTGAAAGTCCTGTGACAAACACAGACACCTACACTGTGACATATGTATAGCTAATCTGGTCATTTGGAATGTCTTTATACTTAAAAGGAGAGAAATAGGTATTTTCAGAACATAATTAATTTAATCCAGATGTCATAACCTGAAATGGGTATTAAATGTGCATTAAAGGAACATATTTCTCTCCAGTGACTAGCTCAGGTCACTGTGACTGTCCACTAACTCTCTACTAACCAAGATACCCAGGCTTTGAATCATTCCTATGCACAGACATCTCTGCCTTTTAAGGTAACCTAAGTTATTCAAGCAGCTGCATTGGAATGGCAGAGGAGATCCTACAGCTGCATTGCTTTGGATCAGCTACTGGAGATGAGGCTGTAAAACTTTAAAACAGTTAAAACAGAGGCCCCTATTTTTAGATAACTAAACTGTTCCCCTTTAAAGAGAGTCAACTTCTGAATTAGACAGGTTCAGTCGTCTGCAATGTAGATACCTATGTGCGAGCTACATATGTAGTTTCTCACTATAGAAAGGAGGATCTATTTGGTAGTCTATGCTTAGATATCTAGCGCCATGTGAAATGTCTTACAATATGTAAGTTTATCTTCAAATGCCACTTTGAAGTGGCTTGCATTTCCCATATGTGTCACATCATAGACGATATTCTCTGAGGATGTCCTGACACTCTGCAGCATCTCAGATGGTATCAGCTTCCCATGGGGCCTTGCTGCTTGAGAGTACCTTGCTGTCCACCTGCTCTGGGGTGGCTTTACCTAATGGAGAATCTCTGGGTTCCCCGAGGAAAATCCTCCCACACCTTCTATGTCTGCCTCACGTGAGCCTGTGAGTTTCACCTGCCTCAGTAACTAATGTGTGACATGGCGAAACAGAAAATTCATTCAGTCTGTGAAAGAGAACAAGTGTTTGCTTGAGGTGTTTCTTCCCCTAACACAAAGAGAGGGTGATGACAACCTCAGTTATGTGCTAAGCCAGTCTGTGTATTTGTAATACTCACTTGAGGATACCACAAAGTAGGGTGTGGCACACAGTAAGAACACAAAAAATAAACAAACAAAATCAAATACCCTTCTGTCTGTATAATAATAATGTCTTTTATATGAGGAAGGAAAATAAAAACATATTCAGAAGAATGTAAATATCCCAATTGTCATAATAAGATGGGTCTTAAAGTTGTCTAAAAATTTATTTTGGTGTAATTTTTCAGATTAATTAGATTTATATGGGTCTTTCCACAAAGTAAGGTAATTTCTAGGTAAATTAATCTTTTTTTGCTTGTTTGCTTTTTTAATTAAAGATCTGGACATTAAGCTGGTATAATAATCTCAAGAAAATAACAAACAGCAAGCTAGACATAAATTATTGTAGGAAAATGATAGGAAATGCATTTTCTGTCACTGTATACAAATAGTCAAGAAAGCTCAGATATTTGATCAAGAAAGCCAATAGAATATAAATTATTGAATTATTTCTTCAGAGGTGGCAATCATTTTAGTCAGAAAGTTTTGAAATTAAGAAACCAGAACTTCATTTTTTGATATTTTGAGCATTTCAATCTCTTTAAACCCATTTTAACAGAACCCAAAAAAGAACTTAATTGTTTCAGTGATCTAAGAAAAAAAGTTGAGAAAAGACTTTACAATATCTACTCCAGCTAAATAAAGACCAAAGAAACACAGTTAATAAAACTGTTTCAACTTACTCATCGATTGTAAACAAGAAACAAGTAGAGGTGTTAAAGTTGATATATGGAAGTATAATTGAGTGTAATCAGACAAGATGAGAAAGTAAAATTAAAACTGAATGAGGAAAGATTTGATAACACTCAGATCTATTAGACCATGCAACAACTTCCCAAGGGAAATTAATGAAAAATAATCGTTTGAGTGGTTTAAAACCAAAGCGGACAAAGCAATGCTGGTAAACCTGCATTAAGGTGGTGACAGTATAACCTAGTATACTGGAATGTAAACAATTTTGTGAGCAAAAAAAAATTAAGAGAAATTAAGGAGTTAATGGTGTCCTTCACACTGCCGTCCACGGAAGTGCTAGTTCAGTCACTCCATAATTACTTCCTTATTTCAATTCATCACCTTTTCATGACTACACGTTGTAAAACCCTGATATGAAAGCAAATCATGAGGCAATTGTGCATCAAATGCTTAATTACAAACACCTGTTTACCTCATAAAGGTAAAACTAATTTAACATAACACAAACTCAAACTGTAATAATACCTGTAGTAATATCAGATTTCAATGTTTCTAAAATGTGATTAGAATTTTAAATTCTAAATGAAAGAGAAGTAATTAATAGAAAATGTTAATCTTTCCAGTAACAAAACAAAGTTCTGGCTTTGAAGAAAAAAAAAAAAAGACAAAGAGATTAAATATATAAATTAATTATAAAAAATACTCTATCTATGCAAAACCCAAGTTTAGGATTATTTGACTTTGCAATCCCCTGATAGTAATGGTAACTGACCTTTGTTTAAGTACCAAATACAAGCTAAAGGGTGGTCTATCAGTTCATAAAATCTCTATTAATGACAGAAAGCAAATAAGTTTTCCCTTTTGCTATCCAGTTTAACATAAACTTTCCCAAATACAGGAACAAGTAATGGTAACATTTTTTCTCAATATCAGGATTTCTGTTTGCATATCTATGTTTATTCTCATAACAAGTCAGTTACTGAACTAGTTCTTTTTCATATGATAAATAAATCTATGATAATTTTCAATACCAACAATTTTTCAATGTGTGAAGTCGCTGATACATATTCATACTAGCAAAAAATATTTCTATTTGATTAAAATATTCCCATTTAAAATAAGTGATGAGATATCGATGAGAAAATAATGGGAGAAACTAAAAGACTTATTTTCTTGGTGTTTTCTAAAATAAAAATAATTCCATATAGAAAACATTCAAGCATGAGCATTTGTGTACAAGATATGGTTACATTCCATTTAAGTTTTGCTTGGAAAGGAGTAGGAATTGTACTCTTCTGCAATTATAAAAAAAAGGCTAAAGTATAAACAAAACCAGAAAACAATGGACAGTGGAACTTTTAAAGAGGGAACTGAAATTATGGATACTTGACTGGAAAGACATGAAGCTTCTTGCATTCTCCTTATCAATGGACTGAATAAATCCATGGGCAGGGGACATTAAATGAGAAACAAAGCTTTAGGGTTTATAAATGCTGAACTTATATCCAGAAATAGCTTTCAGAAAGGGTGGTTCTGCACAGATAATTTCTGAAGCTTTTTCTTCATTCTAAATAAAAGGTTGAAGTCTACAGAGATATTCAGAGGTCTGAAGTGTAATTTAAATCCGAGTTAGCAATCCTTTAAAACAAATCCTGTTATTATTCATGACCTGGGAGTTAACGGGAATCTAAATTTCTGCCTCTAATAGTATAATTCTTTTACAATGTTTCTACTGTTTTGACTGCTCATTTTGGCTCTTACATCAAAAATATGTATATACAAATTCTCAGGAGAAGGTATTTGTTGAATACAGATCTTTCATTCCCAAAGTAAATGTTGTGGCAGCTTAATTACAGGATAAAAGTTACACAGCAACACTTTTTCCCTTTTATAGATGTGTTTTAAAGGGAAAGAATTAACAACCCATCCAAATTTTTTAGTTATTTATGGAAGCTTTAGTTTACTTGTTGAGTAGTTTTCAGCTTCCCAAATGTGCCTACTTCAGGACTGGAATAGAAAAAAAAAATTCAAGAGATATCTGGGTTCCCTCTTCCCTTTGGTGTTTCCTATTGGTTAACTAGTAAACTTAAGCATTTTTTGTGATGTATCAGCTAATAAAGATTGTACTTTTGGAACGTTGTAGAAGTTGTCCCTTATCTCAGTGTTTGCAATTACTGCTATGGGTCAAATGCCATAAATGCAATGCATTTGATATGGATGTAGCCCATGAGTAATAAATCCCAGGGTTGTGAGCCCTCAACATCTTCAGGAAGGGTGAGCTACTATTCCAGTGTTTCCTCTCACCTTCCAGTTGAGAGGAAAAGCAGAGAGAGCTGTATCTGAGTTTGGATCCTTCTTTTGAAGAGTCCATGTATGTGTTGTTATATCTTGGTCTTGCCAAGCACCCAGCAGATGGTGTATTCAAGATTCAATTGTTTTTTGTGTCTGGGTGGGTAGAGGGTCAACTTTCTAGAAAATAACTGGCCCTCTTGAACTGACATTTAAGGTTCTCTGACTGGGAAGAAAGGGAGCTTTAGATGGGATGAATATACACTACTCCAAGAGTAGTGTATATTAAGCTGTAACTGATAATAAAGAAGAACAGATACCAAGCTTACCTGTAAACTCTGTGATCACTTGAGGTGTATTAAATGGGAGTCCCAATCCCTCATAGTTTGGCTGTGGACCATAGAGCTAGTGTTCTCTGTGACCTGCTTAGTGCATCCCATCTGCTACTCTGCAACATTCAGGCTTCTTCTGAGATCTCTTGTGACTATCTTGTGACTATGCTTTTGCTTTGGATATCCTTACCTGTCTGAAGTGGGATCTACGTTCAGGCAACCAAATCATGTCCCTTACTTGATTATCCAAATCAATTAAAACATTTAAATTTAAAATAAAGTATATTTAAAACAATGAGGGTGTATATGAAAACTCCAAACATGAAGTAGAAGGTAGTGAATTTGGTGGAAGTACTCAGGCTGGCTTATAAAGCCATTCCAGCTTTAAAGCCTCATGAAACTCCTGCTTTCAAGAACATTCATGGCAGTAGTGCGCTCATGTTATGGATACAAACTCTTTTTTTTTTTATGTTCTAAAAGCATAACCCCTACTACCGCAGGTTCTTTGTTACCATTTTTTTCTTTCTACCTGATTAATGAAATAGAATAAAAAAAAGAGCAAAAAGGGATAAGAGAATATAGTAATTAGGAATACTCCAAATTTACAACAATTGTAACTGAAAGGAAACGTAGAAGCAAAAACTCCCGAACCCAAAATTTCTAGGTAATGGATGGAAGATGAAAAGACAACATACATGTTTTCAGTTTAGTTAGATGGGAGACCCTCTTCAGATAACAAAATAGGTAACAAACATGAAACTCATTGAACAGATTCATAACTGGAATAAAGATGAGGCTGAATTAGGAAATACGAGTTCGTGTATTAACTTCTTTTGAACATTTTTGTCTGAATAGTTCTCAAATAATCTGGCAGTTTGATGCTTGGAGAAGAGAGAATGGAATGAGAATTTCTTTCCACTCTAAGGCTTGTTTTTTTCTAATGAGCATTGGTCTGCATCATCATATTTATTAGAGTGATCAGTATCCAGATATGGAAAATGGCATCAGATAATAAACACAGTAGTAAATTAAGAAAACATAGAGACTTGTCAAAGCGATATTGAAGCAATACTTACACTAGTTTTACTCAAATACTCAGGACTGGCAGTAGGGCAAACAACCATGCAAAGCAAAGATCTGCCACCAGTAGAAGATGCTGCTGAAATACAATCACTGGGAGAAACAGGTTATAGTTAGAACATCTGAGTGTCTCTACTCAAAATCCAAGAAATTTAGCTGGCTTGAGAGAACTGGTACCAGTCTCTAAGCTGGAGGTAGCTATTGAATGATGTAGAAGAGAACAAACAAACTGGAAAAGGCCTGATAAGAAGTCCTGGACCTGGGATGGAAGTCTTGGAGCAGTACAGGCTGGGATATGCAGTGAGACTACCCTTCAGAAAGGGATCTGAGGTCCTGGTAAATGTGAATCAGCAGTGTGCTGATGTGGTGAGGGCAAACCACACACTGGGCTGTATTAACTAGCAGAAGTGTAGCTGGCATATTGAGGAAAGTGATTATTTAACATTAGTGAGGCCACATATCAAATATTGTCTACAACTTTGCTCTCCCAATACAAGAGATGTTGACAAACTGAAGTAAGTTCAGTAGAGGGCTTTAAGTCGTGTAAGATGCTTAAAGGGTGGAAACTCTTGCTGTGTATGATGGTGAGAGAGGGCCAGAGAACTGGGCTTGCTCTGCTTTGAGAAGGGAAGGCTAAAGGGAGATTGCTTTCTACAACTGCTTAATAGGGGGCTTCAAATAAGACAGATTCAGATGCCAAGCTCCAGGTGACCCTGGGTGCCAAAAGCAATAGCTACAGGTCACATGAAGGGAAATTCTCACTGGCTGTAAGGAAAAAATGGATTATGTGTAAGTGATTAACAATTGGAACAAGCTGCCCAGAGAGGCTGTGGAATCTCTCTCCTTGGTGAAATTCAGTGCTTAATCAGACAGGACCCTGAACAAGATGTCCTAATATTTTAACATTAGCATGGAAGGTTGCCTTCCAGAGCTCCCTTGTATGATGTATGATTCTGATTGGGAAGCCCTTAAACAAGCCATGGGCCTTTTTTTTTTTTTTTTTTCCTCAAAAGAAAAATAGTGAATACTTTAAATGATTCCAACGTTTGAGTGAGATCTGATTTGAAGTCAGGAAATGCTCCATAAAAATGTGATACCTTGCTGTCAGATGGCCTACGCCAAACATCCAGTAGCTTTCCTAAAATTAGAGAGCTTCAAAGCTTCCACACTCTGTTGTGGTGCAAATGGTTTCAATATAGCTAACACTGATTTATACTTAACTTAGAAAAAACAGATTTTAATAAACATATGATTTTGATTTATGGAAATAAAAAAAAGCATTTCATATATGCGAGGAAGTTCACTGGCTGAGCTGGCTGATCTCAGGCTCACTTATCATTATTCATGTAACAGGCAATTTTAGTTTGCCATTGAAAGTGAACTGAGCTGGTGAATGCAAGCCAACTGTAGCTCTTTCAATATTAATGTGAAGGCTCTTCATCAGATCCATTATCCATGGGTGAGTTTTATCAGCAGAACTTCAAGGAAAACTGGGTGCATGGCAGAACTTCTGAAGAATGGTTTACATTTTGGAAAATATGAAACGAGGACATAATACATGGATCTGTATCAATGAATGAGACTATGTTCTACATTGGCTTCTTTCTATTGCCTTTAAAATAAGTTTGTGTGTGTGTCTGTGTGTTTGTACATATACAAAAAGATACATAGAATGTTTTGTGAGGTTTTTTAAGGGTATTTTAATACTATCTTCTCGTTTCAGAAATTTGCTGTGATTTGGGAATTGACTGCAATGTAATTGTATTGTGGAAAACATTTTGTGTAATAAAGTAAGAAATAAATATGTATTTTTTCTCAGTGTAATTTCCAGAAATAATGTATGGTTTCCTGAAACTATTCATTTGCGTAGCACAGTCACTTACAGTTCTCACTTTTCTCTATATCTTTTCCTTTCAAACACTCTGAAAAGCAACGCACTGTTGCCTGCGGGAAATCAGGAGACACTTTTCATTATCAGTGGAGAATTTGTTTGTAAGCTTGTCCTTAGATAAAATATTTTCAACTATTTATCTTTTGTGTTCCAAATATCAGTGGACATGCTGTATTAGGAAGGAACAACAAACACCATCACAGATGGTGGTATATGGGACTGTGCCATATAGTGGGTTTTGATTTTCCCTTTTCACCAAGTCAGTTTATATTCTCCTGAACTGAACTGCCCTGCTTTGCTCTTTCCTTCGACTTATTCCATTATTATTGCAAGTGATATTTCTCAAAATCACTTACCAAGACAAATCATTGTAACAAAAACATTTTTTTGGCCTACTCTGTGGTTATCTTCAATCTTGAATGACTGAATCATGACAGAGCAGTTCAGCATCAGATAAAATGAACATACTGTGCTGAAATGACACTACATACAAAATAGGTAGAAAAATAAATGGCCTGTCTCTATGTCTATTTTCTGGTGAAAAAAACAACAAAAACAAACCAAACAACAATAAAACAAAACAGAACAAAAACTCCACCAACCAGCACTGTAGGAGATGCTGATTCTTTCAGAGATAGAATTATAAAAAAAAAAAACATTTTTCTTCCCCACTCTTATATTTCAGTATAAGTAGAAATGTTGCTAAGAATTCCTTTCACTCACATAATACCTTTATTTCTGGATTATTGCTGCCAACTGAAGTTTCCTTAAAAGTTGAGCTAGTAACAGAGATTTTTATAATGTTTTAAGAGTTATTTGAAAATTTAATATTTTATTCTAAAATGTATTTTTAAATTTTAAACAATTGTCTTCGTTAATTATTTTTCTAATACATGCAATACAAATGTCTCATTACAAGTTTTTTAAAATCCATAAATTATTTGATCTCATTCATCCAGAATCATTTGCAAATGATCCCAGACAAAAACCTTAGAAAGCTATTTATGACAATGAATTCCACAGAACTCTAAAATTTCGTTCTATAAGCAATCACTAAAGAAAATCTTCGTAACTGTGAAAGGTGCCTTAATTATTCTTTAAAGCAAGTAGAAAAGAAAAATTAAAAAATTGCAGTTTTCAATTGCACAAGAAAAATGAAGACTTGGGCTTGTTGCAGGTACATGTAGAGCCTAACTTAATATTTTAGTTTCCTGAATGCACAGATTGTGCGTTGGGACACTCAGTACATATGCCAGTACAGTTGTATACATATACCATATTCAACTGATATTTTTCTTACTTTATTTCCCATAAAACTTTGCTTTTAGGATTTCCTAAGACTTCATTTATTCAATATAAATCTAGGAACAGGGCTTTTTCATGTTTCAGAAATTCTGTCTAGGCTCATTTAACTCAGATTCTGTCTTGATTACATCATAAACAACTTATACCACTGAGGCATTTTTAATCCTCAGGGGTAGGAATGAAGCATAATTTTCTTGTTCTTTAGTAAGTTCTCCCTAGTGAGATCCAACATAAATTTCTTTTAATTGCCACTTTATATGTAGCATGGATATCACAGCTGAAAACAATTCCTAAAAATAAATTAAGATCATATATCAGCTAGACAACTTGTTTCACAAAAGTCTCATTTTAGATTTCTCATTTGTTTGTTCTGATTCTTCAACACTAAAAAAAGAATAACCAATAACACTTTCAGTAGATAAAAAAGTAAATTAACCTGGGGATCCACGGGGATTCTTTGACATGTTATTTGACCTCTAAGAAACTCTTTTTTTTTTTTTTAATTCATACTAAGTGGCATAACTTTGAGGGCTAAATCTGTCCTAAGAAGTTAGGCCCAGACACTGTGTTGTAGGATGTATTTTGCATATCTTTGAGCATTAAGTGGTAAACACAGAGATAATCAGGTAGAAGTGCACCAGCCGTCCTCTTATTCCCTCTTTCTCCACTACATATTTGCAGACAAGATTGGTCACTGATGTCTGTGCTCCTGGCAGAACAAAGCACACTATTAAAATGCAGAAGAATAAGTGAAACAGTGGTTCTTTTACCTTCCTAAAGTTCAATACAGAAACTTAGAGATATTAGCATCCTGCTCTCAAACAAAGCAGTTACAGTATTTTGGTATGAAGAAATTCTGAAGCTACCCTTGTGCTATTTTAGAAAGTTCCAGTCTGAACAGAAGAAATCCCTGCAATCCCTGCAAAATGACTAAGCATAAAAATAAATTTTACTAATTTGATCTTGGAATTTTGTGACTTTTAATGTAATTCCAAATTCAACCAGCAAAGAGTTAGATGTAGCTTATGGAGAACATGGCTACTTTTTTTATTTTAAAATTTTTCAAAAGAAGACAGCCTCTGTGTCTACGTTTGTCTTGCTAGAGATAGCCACAACAGTGAGTAACACCTGGGCCACCAGCCATATAGTGAAGGTTCACAAGTAGGTATTTAAATGTAGGTATCTTAATCTGTGAGCTGGATCCCACATGGATGTTTACAATGTGTTTGCTTTCAACATGAATGCAAGCTGCCAAGGTTCCTGTAATCAGTTACCCAGTTATATAGCTAGATTATCAGTTATTGCAGAGCTGAATCTTATTCATTTATACATTTAGTGGAGCTCATGAGGTAATTTAAATGACTAAATATAAGGGTTGGATTCAGTTGCTTCTAGCTGCTGATACAAAATGGCACACTTGTCTTGTCAAATCTCCAGATTCCATGTAGGTGCCAATCACACTTTACACCATTTAGAATAGCAACTCCTCTAAATGTCTACATGGGGTGAGATGAATTGTTCCCTGTTCACCTCTGTTTATATTGACTAGAGCAGACAGCTAATCTGCACACTTTAAACATATTTTTTAAAGTGAATTGCATTAACGCAAGTGACTACATAAAAATCAGAAAATGTTATATAACTATGTACTTGAACTATCTTCAGATAATTCAATGGATAATTTTTTTTTAATTAGCTTGAGAACATTTTCAAAGAGAGGAGAACTTAATCAATTCTCATATAGTTATCCTGGTAGAGGGTAGACTGAGTTTATGAACAATGTTAATATACCAGGATGTCTCAGGTTAGCAAATACAAGTTGCTTAATAATTGTATGTTTCAGTGCATGGCACTGAAACTGAAACCGAAAACTTTGCAAAACAGCTTTTCCAGCTGTTTTGTTTAGTTGACATTGAAGTAGAGAAGTCAAGTTGTGTTTCAGCATGTTGGTTATGAAAATAAGAATACAAAAATAGATTTTCTTATCCAGTCAGAATGACCTAAATAAATAGTTCCAGACAATATTCTGGATGCTACTTAAAACAACAGTAGGTACTCATCTCAGTCACAACAGAAATCCTTGTTGTCTGTCTAAAAATATATTCAGGGTTTGTATCTCTGAAGGAGAGCCTAACGTAATTAATTTTAAAATCCATGTTCTTTTAAAACAGTTGTTTCCTAGTTTTAGAGGTAGTTTGCTTTTATCATCTCCCCTCAAATAGGGACTTACCAAGAATATTTTAGCTGTTTATTAGATTTAGTGGCCAAATAATTTATTTTTAGGGAATAAAAAAGCTGTTATATGCTAATTTAGTTACAATGTATTTTTAGAAAAATATTGGGAGGTTATTTTGTTAAGTCAGCTCTTTCTTTCTAATTTTCTAGTCTGAACATCTTTTTTTACATCAGTAACTTCACAAGTGGCCTTGAGGGACCTTAATTTTCTGTATCTTTTTTGAAAAATAACAGTTCCTTCCTACACCCATATCCTCATGATTACTCTCAGACAAGAGCATGTAACTCTCTGAACAAAATAATAACATGCTCTTTCAGGTTGTTTCTCATGTTTTTTTTTAAGCATTCACAAGGTATTCTATGCTTTAACCTTCACAAAGCCTTAGAATAGAGTTCTCAACTCTTTTTGCATTAATCAGGCATCAGATTAGAACATGCTTGCTAAGAACCCTTTTATGTTGTAGTTCAAATCTCATAATTAGAAAAGGATATGATAAGTAACAATAATCAGGGCAATTGTGTCAACAGAAGCTGGAAACTACAAAATACCTCACTTAAAAAAAATTAATTCCATGTTTGCATGTCATTTATTATGTATTCACAAGTGGCCTAACTCAGCTATTACCAGTCTAAATAGTTCTGCTAATTAACTTTACTAAGAGCAGAATTAGTCTTCAGTTAGAACAGAATTAGCAGAATAAGGGTGGAAGGGAGTTTAAAAAAAAAAAGTCCACAATTAAAGTAACAGCTATTGTGGAATAAGGATTAAAGGAAAGAAAAGTATATCACTGTACATTTTCTTCACCATATAACTTCAGCCAAATTCCTAAATGTTCTCTGTTTACTTTGATATCTCCATAAAATCTGATATCTTTAAAACTCACTGATGTAGTTAGACTATTACAAAATAAATATAATGTTATCATTTAACTTTTTTGTAGTAATTTCTTTTTTTCTGAATGAAGTTGGTAGTGTGCTTCTCTAGGCTGCTTAATGAGATTATCTAGCTGAAGATTATTAATTTTGTAGCATAGTTATGTCAATCTCTTTCACTTTGTGACACTTGTCTTAGAATGGACGAAGCTCCTGGAAAATCTTCTTTTTTTCTCAAAGAAAGCTAGATGATTAGCAGATACTATGTGCCAAAATTAAAAAAGATCAAAAGCAGGTAGCATGAAACACGTGCATTCTCTAGGGATAATACCTCTGGTGTCTAAATGAATTTTTGTAGCTTATAAGGTTTTTAAAATGAGATGAAGAAACTAATTCATATATGTTCCTGGTATGGCTGAGTTTTGACAGATGCAAAAAAGTATTCATAACCCTTCAGTTTTGTTGATCTACAGCAAAATCAATTGCTAGCGCATATTAAACTGCCTCCTGCTGACAAAATCCAGCAACTTGCTCCATTAGTTTCCTTCAAGGCATTAAGAATAGTTATCAGTAATTGAAAAGTACAGCAATCATTATTAGCCACTTACAAGATATATGTATTTATATGCCAGATCTGATCATTGGTATGTTCTGTAATGACTTCCTCCTTCAGAAAACTATTAAGACGGACAACACTTGTTGTAATGAACATAGTTATTTGGGAATGAACTAGACAAGGTTTTAGGAGGTTACTGACAAGCAAGGAAGATGATGTAACTATCTCTTTATTTAATTGGTTGAAATTGTTAATTATCTTCCTTATTAAAGAAGTGGATCTTATTCCCATGTTGAATTTTGAAGGCAAATCCATTCAAAAGCTTGAATTTCCCTAGGGAAATTTAGTAACCATGTGTCTTCCTAGCTTACTGATACCACAAGATGAATAAAAAATTAGGAGAGAAAAAAAAGGTAAATCCGATACAACATTACATAGAGATGATGTTAAAAGACGAGCCTTTGGTTAATGAGGAAAAGTAACACAAATTTTAATAAAATCATGAGTTCCTTAACGTCTCAGTGGTCTATGGAAGATTTTTTTTTCCTCATGCTGCCTGTAAGAGTATTTTTGGGCACCTACAATTCAGATATCCAGCCATAATATACATATAGCAGAATATTACTTAGGAGTTTATAAATGGGACCTTCTAAATTCATAAGGTAGAGAGTAGTGAAGGGGAATATAAAAACATAATTTTAAACCTCTTCCTTACATTTGGGTCTGCACTACTATAATAAGGAAATAAGGATATCTAATATCCCCAGTAGACACATCAGGTAACATTAAGATGGACAACTTACTGTAGTCTTATATAAAGATATGGAACAAGCAGGGTAAAACTGACCATACACAGCTCCATGTTTCTACAGATTCCAGAGTCTACAGTAGCATAGCAGCTCCTCACTTTACTGCAGTTTGCAGTATAGCTACTTCTCACTTCCTCGCTACAATTTCTTTTGCTATTTCCGAGCAGAGTTTGTATCTCTTGAAGTCTTTATTCCCATCCGATCTAATCTAAAAGTTGTTTGCTTTCGCAGACCTTTCTTCTTTCCTGGTGCCTATACCTGAACAAAGATGTTTTTCAAGTTTACAAATTAAATTACAATTAGAGCCTTTTTCAGGTTTGGTTTTGCTTTTATTCTTTTCCTTGCTTGCGCTTCCTCTTTTACAGACTGCATCAAAGGGACTAGAGGTTGCATACACGAATGAAGAAAGTCATTGACCTCCCACTACTTTGACATCTTCCATTTGAGGAGCTGGAGCTTCTTTTTTCACTATTTCCTAGGAAGATGGTTGTAACATCCATTATTGTTTGTGTAGAAGTAAATAATAGATCCTGAATAAATAAAAGATACTGTTACAGATAAAATGCAGAAGATAAACAGGGTTCAAAAGAGTAAATGAAGTGTTTACAGGGAGAAGGTGCATGTGTGTTGGGTGGAACTCCATTGCCAGTGATATAGTAGCTTTACAGCAGCACTAGACTGCATATGAAAGAAGGCAGCTTGAGCCTGAACCCTGGGGTTCTGAATATGCAAGTGTAAAAGCAAAATTATAGGTAAGACTTCTCGAACCATTTTTTCACTCATTAAATTCAAAATGGGTCTTTTTTAATAATGAGATTTTGCAGCTATTTAGTCTCTGATCATTTTGCCAGTTTTAATTAATTCCAATTTTAAAAGACGAAGTTCTGAATATGCTTGGAAGAATTGGAAATGAGGCTTGCCTTAGCTTGGTTTACAGCAATAGTTTATATGTCAATGGTTATAGAGAATTAATCCTCCCTCAGAAAGTTGAGAGTACCATAGGCTGAAAACACAACCCAGGATAATGCTGTGTGTTTCCTCTGGAAATTTTCATTTTTCTTTGAGGATGCTCTCAACCTTCCAGTATTAGCCCCTTACTTTGAAATTTGTTGGGAATAATCTATTGAGAAACAGAAACAGAGATGGAACACCATACGTGATACTATGTCACTTATCTGTGATGCTACTATAGTTACCATCTTGCCCATGGTGGCTGTAATGAATTACTGGTTTCAATATGGTTTATAGCCCAGACTGACAAATAGTGTATGTGTGTTTCTCAAAGCCGAGCCCAACAGTCCACAGTTATTCAACATACAAAGGAAATTTTGTACCAACCCATCAGCCTGGTAATGAAAGAAAGAAGACTCTGTCTTTACAGGGCAATTCTACAGCTACCAGATACACACTACAAAAAAGTATCAACCTATGTATTTTCCAAGATTATGTGGGTGAAGGACAAAATCTGCTTCTATAGAGAGGGTCTATATTTCATCAGCCACCGGAAATGACAGTGAACCTTTGTGTTCCAGGAAAGACAAGAATAAGATATTCATTCATACAGATTTCACTGCATCTGATTTCCTTCAATAAAAGAGTTTATATCCCTTCAGACTGAAAAGGTAACTATCTTCTTAAAATACATTCTGAACTTTCTGAGTCTGGAGATTCAGAGGCATCACCCTACATGTGAATGCCCATTTCTTACCAGAATGTAGTTTTGAAGTTCAAGTATAATAGTAAAATACGTTCCCATGCCTCAAAACAAGAAACAAATTATTGTACACTGCAAGAGCAGAATTTAAATTAATGAATGAAAGGATACAAAATCCCACTTTGTGTCTGGAGAAATTAAATCTCATCTTGAATGTGTTTTATTTACTATTGCTGTCCTTACATACTATTTTTAGTAGTGCATATACTATCTCAGAATACAAGAAAATTCCTGAACATGAGATATGTTATATATATGTTATATGTTATATATATGAGATAAGTGAGATATGGCCTTCCGCAAAGGAGTTTGCAAACTAATTTGTATAGATTACAAGTTCTTAAAATTAAAATATGATAATATAACAAGGCAGAACCATGGCAATTTTTTCTCAGATTAGTAGATTTTTAAATAATATTTTAAAAATAATTTCTATATTTTTTCTATTCTGTTCATTGCCAGTACTATAACCCCTACTGAAAAATCAGATATTTCCTTGCTTTCTTCAAGGGTTTCTCTTCCCCTGTGGGATGGGAGAGAGAATCAGGGAAAAAGTAAGGGACAGTGAAGGAAGAGAAAATAATAACAATAATTACAACAAAAAAGTAAACAAAATGAGTGATGTACAATGCAATTGCTCACCACTTGCTGACCAATGCCTAGCCTGTTCCCAAGCAGCATTTGTGGATTCCTGACCCACTAGCCAACACCCATTTATAGACCACATGACACCTGTGGTATGGAATATTCCTTTGGCCAGCTCATCCTGTCTATACTCCCTCTCAGCTTCTACGGGAAGCTGAAAAAGTCCTTGACTAATATGAACATTACTTTGCAACAACTAAAACAATATGTGTTACCAATATTATTCTCATATTAAATCCAAAACACAACAGCTACTACTACTAGAAAGAAAATCAACTTTATCCCAGCTGAAACCAGGACATACTTTCAACACTGTTTATATTGCTGAGCTCTGCTGTCTGCTGAACAGAGAACAGAAGGGTTCCCTTTTCTGTATCTTGGCTGGGCACAGTATGTCCTGGAGTTCTTTTTATGTGTGTGGGCAGGAATGGTGCCTGTCTTCTAAGGAATGTCACATATTCTTTCCTGTGCAGCAAATTGGTTGCCCTTGATGGCGTATAAACAAATCCTGACTCTCCTTTCAACCTTTTTTCTAATGAATTGCTACCAGAGAAATATTTCTTTTGTAGAAAGCATGATCATAACTTTGTGTAGAGATTAGTAAAATTAGAAAAGTGGTGAGATGTTTTTGTCTTCAGATTATTCAGGAACAATATGAATATTGGCATTAGAAGAATCTCATTTAAAAATTTTGGGTTTTTTTTAGGATAAGGCATAAAGGCCAGATAGAGTGAGGTAGATAGTATAAGAGAATTTCGTCAGCTGTCCTTTTAAAAAAAATAAACTAAAATTATATTTATTTATATTTTGAACTTGGCAGACTTCATGAGCCTATGCATTGCATCACGTTCTTTCCTGGATGCAAAATAGTTGGAATGTGTGGCACATTTGGAATATACACGGTATTTTGTTGCTCAAGAGGATATGGCAATATCAGTTTGTGGGCCGGAGAAGCAGCGTCACTTTAAGATCTAATAGTATGAGAAAAGAATAATTTAAATGGTAGCTATGAAAATGTGCTTTAAAACTGAAAATAATATCCTTACAGCTTACTGACCTGAAAGATGGTTACTATATAGTCTCAATATTCATAACAATCGAGAAACAATCTAGGAACAATCCATTAGACATTTATGTCAGTTTTGACAGTTCCCTTCGTGCCCTAATCCTGGTGTGCATCTTTGCCTTCAGCCTTCCTGTAATATTTACTTGCAAAGTGCCAACAGCGTAATTTCTGTAACCATTCACAATATTGTCTAAATGTATTAATTTTTAAAGTGCTTCCTGCCCAGGCCTCACAAGTCATTAAAGTTATCATCTGAAAGAGAGAATGGTCCAGAGATCTTAACTTAAGCCCAAAATTTTCCCTGAGACAGACATGAAGAAGCTCCACCCCAC
This sequence comes from Limosa lapponica baueri, assembly GCA_002844005.1. NCBI lineage: Eukaryota > Metazoa > Chordata > Aves > Charadriiformes > Scolopacidae > Limosa > Limosa lapponica. The sequence goes on from KZ506559.1 coordinate 76,412, forward strand.
AAAGAGTTGCATTTTCCTTTAAGTGGTATGCTAAACCTCTTAGCAGGACTTTCTATTTCAGGCCCTGCCATACAGGTGCAGAATTCTTAGTATGGAGCTGGTTTATGGTTCAGAAAACAGTCCAGTTATGTCAGTCTGAATGACAGACAGATACAGAATTAGAACTATTGTAAGCAGATTTACATATATAATTTCAAAACCTGTAATAGCACTGGTCCTACTAGATCTCTCTGAAGAGCTGACGGTGATTAAAAAAATTAGCAATAACAATTAATGACAACAATTAGTTTTACTATCTTGCATTATTGTATTGGGGAAGGCTACCTAGACATCCTAAATTTGAGTCTAATCAGTATAACAGCAGTCTTTCATTCAGAATTCGTCTAAAACCAGCTGAATCCTATTAGGAAATAATTAGCCAAAACAACAGGTCTCATACTGGGCTGGTGGAGAGCAGAATTAGTTCTAACATTTCTAGTGACTGATGAGGAACTGACTGTGCTTTTTTCTGTGTGAAAGACAAGGGTCACAAAGAGGACAGGTTAGGAAGAAGAGCTAGAGGACATGTAACTGACTGGAAAAAGGTGAGAAGAGATTTGTGGACGAAGTGTTGGATAAATTCATACTTGGAATAATAAAAGAAACACAAATTATTGTGTTCAATTTTCACTTTTTTTAAAAGGAGTTGATTTACATGCTCTTCATTATTAACCATTTCACAAATTCTTAACTTTGTTAGTTTTATTTTTCTTCGTTTTTGTTTCTTTGTTTTTCCTTAGAAAGTAAATTCATGGAGCCAAAGTTTTCGGCCGTATGCACCAATAAATCTCTTATAGCGTTGATTCTAAAAATAGTGATTATAGATGGAGAATAAAAACGGTAAGTAATTATAGTATTAAGACTAGATTACAAACCATAATATGCTTAAAAGTCATCTACAGTTAAAAGTTCGGCACTGAGGAAAAATACTGTATTTTTTAAAACTTTTTTTTTTCTGGATGTTGGAAGTTTGATTCTTAAATTTGTATCCATTCTTGTATAGGCAGAATTTAATATGGAATAGTCAGTTCAAATCCTAATTCCGCAGGCTTTTCTGACAAAAAATCATTTTATTTCCTCCTTAGAAAATTGCAAAAGAATTGTACTCCCCCAAGCACAAACACACACACACACATCTTCTTGGGGAACCATTGCTGTGTTCCTAAGATATTTGCTTTGTATACTAGAGATTGTAATGACTTTTTTACAATAATTTTCATTAATTCCTCAACAAAGACTTCTTTTTTTTGATAAAAAATAAGGCCATAAATCCATAACGATTTCCTTTTAATTTTTGTTCATCTTCTGTGAGGGACATCTACTAGAACTTCTCTTAGTCTTCTATTTTCTGAAGTACTTTGTAATTATTCAACCTGTTTTTCTGTTCAGTGGTGACATGCAAACACAAGCTCAACAGGTCATAATTTTGTCTTTTTTAAAACCCTTACAGACAGCCAAAAAGAAAGAATGTTACATGATCCTTTCCGGTTGCTGTACATGCTAATGTGGCAGCTGCCTTAGATAACATTCTTCCAGAGAGACTGACTGCAGACTTGCTGTCTTTCCTGAGAAGATGATGTACTTAATTCTGGGTTGATTAACAGCTTGAGGATCCATCAGGCTTTTAGAGCTAATGGCTTTAGGAGAAGAATATAAACTCCTGGCTTTGTGTAATTAGCAAATGTCATTCAAATTGCTAAGGTTATCTGCACACACACTTGTGGCTATAGCCTGAGCAGATATCTGAGTTCTTCCAGCCACTCTGTCTTTCAGGCCAGCTACCTGAACTACAATGCAGACAGGACATAGGTCCCACAGCAAAACATTTCAATTCATGACAAAGGTTTCAGTCCAGCTAGGGTCAGTAAATCTACTATCAAAAAAGTGCTGCTGTTTTAATTGATATTTTAATAGAACAAATTATTTTTTAGCATGTTCTAAAGTACCTTTATTGAAAGCATCATTTTTGAGACACATAAAAGAATCATTAAAGGAAGTACTTTCTTGTTTTATTATTAACAGCTGTTATTATTAATTTATAGCAATGTTAATAGGCATCTTTAAAATATGTAGGGAGATACCATGTTTCAAATACACTGATACCTTGGAATACGTTAAACCAGATCATTGCCAGCATCATTAATTTCTCGAAAACACAAGTGGGAAACATAATATTTTTCTTTTTTTTTTCCCCTCCAATTAATTATTGAGAAAAATCAGATTTCTATTTGAAACACAAAACAGAAAGATATGTGCAAGGTACTTAGAAATGCAGATGAGGTTTGTTTTTACTAAAATGTAGGTTTCACTAGAGAAACCAAGTTGTTCATAAAGACCACCTTTGTAAAAAGCCAACTGTTCTGAGATACTTGTTTATGCTCAAACAGGAAACCTATTTTATGTATAAAGCCAAGAATTCATGGTTGTTACTATTTAAATCTTAACAGTCTAATTGAAAAAATCATTATTAGATGATATAATTATTATAGAAAAAAGACACATAACAATACTAATAATATTTCCCTACTGAGAAGGTTTCAATAATCATACAATTAAAATTGTAACTTACCTATTTGGAGTTACTATTACTTTTCTTGGGGTTACACTCACCCTTTCATTGCTCTTCCTGGTCTTAAAGCCAGTAGTTTCAGCTGCTGGAGAGGGAAACACCAGGAGTTCTTCATTAGAAGGTATATCGTGTTGACGAATGTGATTTCTTCTGCATTTTAGGATCAACTTAGTGTCACTTTTATGTGTTTACTAACAGAGTTTTATGTCTTTGCTTTTTCTTTATTAATCAGCAGGTCTGCATTACATCTGTCTCCTGCATATGTTAGATACTATTTCCTCATTATCTGTTACCCCCAAAACTAGTTTTTTTCACCTTTATCTACATTTATTTAACTGACCTTTCATGAATTACTTTTGTCTGTGGACATTCCAGTGACAGACCTATGCCCATGTTTTATCACTCTGTGCCTGTACTCCTCTACCTGGCATTGTGTCTCAGCTTCTCAAGGCCTTTCCTATTGTACGTACCAGGGCAGTATTTCTGTATACTACATCATTGTGTTAAGAGCTGTAAATATCACTTACAGAATAAATGATTATTGCTACTGTAAAACCATGGTTGTATCACATGAAGATAAACAAAAATAAAACAAATGAGCCCTAGATACCTCGTAAAGTAGATAAATTAGTGTCACACTTATACCAAGTAAACAAAGCTGTTATCAGATCAAGTTCAGATAGAGCAAACCTGACAAAAGTCAGTCTGGAGGCCTTGCAAATTCAGTACAACTCCTGTGGCCCGTTACTAGCAGTGACATGACAATGCTGTGTTACAGGGCTACATGTTTACAGAACACGCAAACTACATACCACTTAATTTTCATTTGAGTCCTTAGAGCAAAAAAGAACTTTTTCAGGACTTCTATATGGTGAATTTTACACTGTGAGAAACTAAGGTGTCTTAAAATAACTTCTCTGTAATGATTATTATTAGGAGATCTCAAGAAAACAGTTATATTTTTTCCCAGAGGGTGAAAGAATTAATGAAATAACACACCTTAGATGAGAACTGAAAAATCATTAGGAATAATTGTATACTTTTGATTATTCCAAAATTACAAGCTGATAAAATAATGCAGAAAAGTAATTTCCATTTAAAGCATTCAGGTAACTTGACAGATGACATAGATATTAGTTACTCTATTGCTTAAAAACATATTTTGATGCTTGAGGTATTACTTCTAAGACATAGTAGCTTAACACACCTATACTAATGTCAGGTAAACAAAAAGATTTTGGGGTGATGGTAAGAAAGAGTGTTCTGAATTTTATTTTTCATTACAGTTTTAAAAAATCCAAAGACAAAGACTATTTGTCCAGGTGCAGTATGGGTAGCCTGTCAGATATGATTACTAAGAAGATAGTCATGCATCACTAATTTGATTAATTTTCACAGAAAAATGACAATGAGACCTGACAATAGCAAAGCAGTACATTAAATTGACTTACACTTCAGTATATCTCATGATGCATAGCAATGCATATAATATTTTGAAGTAAAAGATTAAGATACGAGGTATTTTGGAATAATTTCTTAACTGTGTAACTGAACTCACATCAGATTGTAATAGAAATTGTATACAGATAGAGTATGGATGAAGGCATAGGGTCTATGCAAATGTGATTGATGGGAGACTTCAGTCATGCTACACAGTGTAGAGGATGAATGACAGGGATATTGGAGTGTGGGTATCAATGGGTACAGGCTGTTCAGAAGGCAAGAAAGGTGGGGCGGAAGCATCGCTCTCTAGGTCAAGAAGAGGATAGAGTGTGAAGAGCTGCTTCTGAAGAACAGCCACAAGCAGGTTGAATTCTTATGGGTAAGAATTAGAGACTGAGGCAACAAATGGAGCCTTGTGGTTGGTGTCTACTACAGGATGCCCAGTCAAGGGGAGCCTATTGACAAAGCCTTCTTACTCCAGCTATAGGAGGCATCGTGTCCTGCTGGGAGACTGCTGGAATGCATTGAGGACAACTTCTTAAGCCAGGTAATAGACAGACCTACCAGAAGGGATGCAATATTGGACCTGTTGGTCACCAACGCAAGTGAGCTAATTGGTGACCTCAAGATCGGAAGCAGCCTGAGCTGCAGTGATCATGCAATGGTGGAGTTCACAGTCATGAAGGATATGGGTCATGTGAAGAGTAAAGTCATGACTCTGAACTTTAGGAAAGTAAAATCCTAGCTTTTCAAGGAGATAGTCAATAGAATCCCCTGGGAAACTGCTCTCAGGGCCAAAAGAGCAGAACAGAGCTGGCAGATATTTAAGGATGCTTTCCAAAGTGGGCAAGAACTTTTGATCCCCAGTGTCCTGGTTTGAGGTAGAACAGAACCAATTTTCTTTTCAATAATTTTACTTTTCAGTTAAGTATCTTCTAGCTGAACTGTACTCTCTGAAATTAACAGTGTATTTTTCAATTTCTGCTTCCAGAGTGATAAGGTCTGAGGTTTATAGTGAATACTAATGAATGGTATGCAGAAAGGCTCTTGCTTGTACTTAGTTATTGCTGTAACAATCAGGGTCAGCTAACTTTGCTGTGTGCCAGGTTGGAGAGTCAGAAGCAGAAAAGCGTAGAGGGGTCTCACCTGTGGGGAGGAGCTGACAGGACAGGTGACCCAAAATTGATCAGTGGTCCCTTCCATCTGCAACTTAGTACAAAAGCTGAGGGATCCAAGGGGTCAGTCTCTTTCTTCAATGGCCGGTGTCCAAGGCAGCCTTTGATCCGGATCTGTGTGTTCCTGAATCCAGTTCCTGTCCGTCACTGAGTCCAGTCTAGGACTTTCCCAGTGCCAGCCAGTGACATGATCATCATCCTAGGATCTTGATAGTGGTTTTGTATATATATTATATATTATTTCATTAATTTCTTATTGATGTTGTTATCTTCCCTTTTGTTATTAATATTTCATTAAAGTATTTTTAGTTTTGTTTCAACCCATAAGTCTCTCTCCCTTATTCTGTCTCCCTTCTCTTCTTGGAGAGGTTAAAGAGAGCATTTCCTACACCATCAAAACGACTGGATTAATTTGAATAAATCTGTCATGGTTTAGGCTGGGCTGTCCACTAAACAAGTGTAAGATATCAGCAAGGAAAGCAAGAGACAAGCATGTCTGAGTCAAGACCTGGTAGTCAAACTAAAGGGAAAGAAGGAAGTGCACAGGGAGTGGAAGCAGAGACAGGTATCCTGGGAAGAGTATAGAGACACTGCCTGGTTGTGTAGGGGTGGGATCAGGAAGGCCAAGGCACAGCTGGAGCTAAACTTGTCAAGGGACACAAAGAATAATTATAAGGACTTCTACAGGTATGTCAGCCAAAAAAAGCAAGTTCAAAGAAAGCCTGGACAAGTTCAAGGAGTGAGCTCATGTGAAACTCATGAGGATCAGCAAGGTCAAGTGCAAAGTCCTGCACCTGCGCAGGGCAACCCCCGGTATCAGTATAGGCTGTGAGATGATGGATTCAGAGCAGCCCTGCTGAGAAGGACTGGGGATACTGGTGGATGAAAAGCTGGACATGAGCTGACAATGTGAGCTCACAGCCCAGAAAGCCAACGATGTCCTGGCCTGCATCAAAGGAAGTGTGGCCAGCAGGTTGAGGGTGCTTCTTCTGCCCCTCTACTCTGCTCTGGTGAGACCCTAACCTGGATGGGAGGGCTCCAGAGCTGCGTCCAGCTCTAGAGCCCTCAGCACAAGAAAAAAATGGGTCTCTTGGAATGAGTCCAGAGGAGGGCCACAAAAACGATCAGAGGACTGGAGCAACTCTCTTATGAGGACAGGCTGAGAGAGTTAGGATTGTTTAGCCTGGAGAAGGGAAGGGTCCATGGAGACCTTATTGCAGCCTTTCAGTGCTTAAAGGGGCCTATAGGAAAGGGGGAAAAACTTTTTAGCAGGGCCTGTTGTAATAGGACAAGGGGTAATGGTTTTAAACTAGAAGAGGGTAGATTCAGACTAGATATAAGGAAGATATATCCCTGACAGAAGGGGTACCATCAGGAGGGATCTGGACAGGCTCGAGAAGTGGGAAGGACAAGATTAAAAAAGATTAATATTTCATGTACATGCACACTGGTGTGCAGGCAGAAATAAGTGAGGTAGTCCTTGGTAGTCACATAAACATGGTTCAGACGTGCAAAATGGCTTCATATGTGTCCAGCTTAATCAGGATACAGTTCAACTGCAATCAGTTAATTTTCTGTCTGAGCTGGAAAGCAGAAGGATTAAATGATCCTTTTACTCTTAAGAGTATGATTTTAAAAAACAACACTATTATAGGCACTTAGAAAATGCCATGAGTTTTATCAATTCCATGGAAAAAGTGTGTACATGCTGTTTTGTTAGATTACATAAAATTGAGCATTACATTTAAACATGTTTATATACACAGTATTATAAGAACATGGAGATGCTTTTTCAGTAGTCCTATTTCTACGATTATTAACAAAATATGTCCAAAACTATCTGATTTCTTTCTTTGGGCAATTAAAAATTTATTCCATGGTTTCTTTTTCTGTCCCTGTCCATTATATTTGGTCATTATGTCATATTCTAAATTCAGCAGAGCAGATGAATTTTCCAGAAAAAAAAGTTTTAATAATTATTAAATATTATTTTATATATAAATACATTTCTTACACATATATTGAATATGTGTATTAATATGGTTTTAGATCACTGGAATACAGTTTAATTAACTTGCCTTGTAATTTGAAATTTACTATTTTAGATGCTTATTTATGGATTGTTTTTAATTTCCATTCTTAGAAATTATATTTTTTATCTTTTACATAGTGCTATTCAAGCTACAAAGGAAAGTTATGAAACTATGACAATGTATACCATGATGTGATGTGATAGCCTGTTGCATTTATTTAGTTCCTATGAGGAATGTCAGATTGTTGAGATTTTAAGAAACAAATTTTTTCAAGGGTTGAAAGGGAAATTTGGAAAACATTAAAGGTTGTCACCTTTGCTGCATTCACAGGGTATTAATGAAACTGAAGCTATCTGCTTTAAAGCAAGTCTTATTCACGCTAGTAGTACACCACAATAGGGAAGTTAAGTGTATTTTTAGTTATAGTCCACATGATAGAGTCAAAATTATCCTTAATCTCAGGGAGATCCTGGAAATATAAAAGTAAATGAAAAGCTTATTCTCACTTACTTTTGCTTTTTTGAAAGCTGCTTGTTATAGACGTGAAGGAGTTTTTGTTGGCTATTCATAACATTTAAAGGCTTGATTCTTTTTCACAACTCATTTCCAATCTTTAATGTATAAATTTGCTGGAAAAGAGAAAAGGAACACTAGCAGCATATGTGAGCTAACATAAAAAACTTCAAAGCATCAAGGCAATAATGTAATTTAAATGTGAAGAAAACTAATAAAACGAATTGAGAGTATTGTATCTTCAGTACATGAAATGACCAGTTTCCAAAAGGAAGCAAGAAAGGTCTAAAGCTGTTGGGATATTTCCTTGTTTAAAACAGGTACATAGTGGCAGCATTATCACAGCCGATAAAATATTGTTGTACTAATGGATTGCGTTCAAACTACTCACTGCTCAAAATGACCCTTTCTGAAGACTTAGTGTAAGGCTGCCTCATTTGAAAATATTTAAAAAAAAAAAATAATAGAAAAGTAGAAACAGTGAAAATCCTGCAAAACTTTTAATCCTATAATTTTGGTACATTTTAATAGGACCTAAATATCTTTGTAGATCTGTCCCTACCTTCTGAGGCCTAATTAACTTCTACTAGAAAAAATCTTTTAAAAAAAAAGTGATGTAGGCCAACTGCCAGATAGAAACCCAAAAATTTTATTCAACTTTTCCACAAAAATGACTGAAAATTGAAACTGCATACTTATCCACCGTTTCTTATTCAAAACAAATTACTTGTTTCTGCCTTTTTCCTTTAATGACCATACCCACTTAGATTCCAGTGCCTAATACTATCATTTGAAACACCTGATTTAAGAATTAAAATTTTCAGTAGAACAGGCTCTATGGAATGATAAGTAGATACATTTGACGATTCAGTAACAGAAAATAAGACATCACATGACTTTTTGACTTCAATGTTAGGGCAGCTAAGGGTCTGCTCAGGGATTCAAATTCACAGATTTTTTTTAAGAAAAGGTAAAAACATTGCATCCACCTTTGAGCATCTGTAGTGCAAAAGCTAAAGCAAAAATAAATGTATCTAAGTCAATAAATTTCATCTTAACTGATTTTTGTTTTGATATGCCACTATCTTGACAAGGCCTGTTGTCAGCCTTTCTAGGACAGTGCCAGAGCATGACCTGGCACAGTACAGGGCATCCAGAGTCATACTGCAGGCTGCCCCTTGGGTAACCACATAGCCAGAATGGGGACTGGTGCATACAATCTTTCAGGCTTCCATTAACAGTTATAAAAAACATAGCAACTCACTAAGTTCTACTAATTAAATATATTTTTTTTTGTCATATGGAATAATTTTCCAGGGCCAAACTATGCTATCCAGTGATAAACACTTCAGAATCTTTTATTCAAGGTACAATAGGAAGCAGTGCTCACCTCTAAGCAAGACAGATGAGGCTTACCTTGGTCTTTTAAACTTGTGTTTGATGAAAAAAGCTGTTATTGATCCATGCAGACAATTCATTTCACCCTCACCGCACAAAATATTTTCAAGTTAATCACTGTTTTTATAGTAAAAGCAATGTAGGTCCTGAAAATCAAATACTGATGGCTTATTATGTTTAAAACCATCACAAGCAAATTAAAAGCTATGAGCACATATTTTAATATGATATATTATTGCTGATATTTTGCTAATATTCTGCTCTCTTTCTGAAGTTAGTGCAGAGTTTTCTTCTTTGTTTAGAACTTTTTATATCATTTTAACCCAAAATAGGATCAGTAACAAAAGTACCAAAATTTAACGATCTCCATCTTTTATTTTCTTTTTCTTGTTTTTCTTCTTTGTGTAAATTCTCTACTAGTGATACTAGTGATGAAGTAACTCTTTTAAAGGCAGCATCCTGCATAATGTATCATACAGATTTTCTGAATACCAAACAAATATTTATGGTTTATTACCTATTAAAGAGTCAGCACAAAAATCATCCCATTACTAGCACTGTTTGTGTATACCTTAATTCATTCTGAAGTGTCTTGTTGAACAGAAGCATTACTTTCATACCTAAGAATTTTGATAGCAGAAGTACATCTTGTAACTCTGAAGTCTTGTGATGTTTAGTCCTTTGAACATTACACTTCTTGGATCATCCAGTCCAGTCCCTTAGAATCACAGACAATCATAATTTATCCTTACATTCCTCAAATATAATAATTAGACTTTTTAATCCATTTTTTCTGTTACAATAGTCCTTTAATTTCTATCCTAAATATATTCACAGATGTATTATACTAGCTTTTTCCTATGTGAACTTTGTTCTCATGTAGCTCTTAACTCACACTTTTGTGAAAAGGACTATTAAAAAGAAAACAAAGTGCCAAAATTTACTGAAGATTCAAATTATATAAGCACTGAAATATAACCTGACTCCATTGTCATTAGTTCTTTTTTTCTCTCTCATAGAATGGTTTGGGTTGGAAGGGATCTTAGAGATCATCTAGTTCTAACCACCCCTGCCGTGGGCAAGGACATCTTCCACTAGACCAAGTTACTCAAAGGCCAATGCAACCTGGCCTTGAACACTTCCAGGGATGGGGCCTCCACAACTTCTCTGGGCAACCTGTTCCACTGTCTCACTGGTGCAGCTAATCAGATCTTTGCAATCTTATCTGTTGTGTATTGCTACAGAGTTTACACATCACAATTCTTAAATAGATAATCTCTTAAGGACAGTGAACGCTTTATCTGAAGAAGAAAAAAAAAATAAAGAGGAAGGGGAAAAAAAACATGTCCTGGGTCTCTTAGGTAAAGTGGATATCTAAAAATAAGATCCAAACCAGAGCAAGTTGAATGGGAGTGAGAGGAATGATGTCTCCTTGAATAAGTATTCTCCATATCATGAAATATGTTTGAAAAGAAGGCCCTTCCTCCCATATGACTCTTAGAAGAACATGAAATTTATTCTGAAAACATTGTTACACCTGTGCCTTGCTTTTTACACAGAGAGTGAACAAGGATTAATTAGAGAAAAATATAAATCACAACCACAATTAGACCTGAATTTGTTCATACTTTCAGGGAAATCAAATACATGGTAAGGTTTATTTTAGAATGTGTCTAGCTGGTATTAGCTGTCCTTTATCTTGAGGATGTTTGAGCCAAGGAGAATTCAGAATCTTAAATAGATTTCCAAATGTGCTAATCATTTTATACACTTCCATAAAGATAAAAGGAGGTAGATTTACAGAGATATTCAGAAAACAGAATTTATTTGAAGACTTAAGTTCAATTTTCCACATTTGAAAGTTACAGTAAGCATTTATATAATTTTATTGTTAAACAACTAAATGCTTCATTAATCTGCTACAATTTATTTTTTTAAAGAACTTTAGTTTATAATGAAATGGCTACATTTTCTGTGCCGAGTATGATACTGAAATAACTACAAATAAAGTTTAGCTCAGAGAAGGTGATTCAAATTAAAGAACAGGGTAATCTGAAAATCTCTGATAAGAGTTTCAAAGTCTCCCAGTGAGGTAGCTGATGCCCTACTACAGCCGCCTTATGTTACACAGCAAGTACTTTTGATGTGTGGCAATTAAGCCTGATTATTTCACCAATTTCTCCAACCTACAGTGTTTCAAACACAGAAAAAGGAAGACAGTTGGGCTAGTCTATGAAAATACTGAATAAAAGGAGATCAGGTCTGCACTGAAAAGAATAAAATATAAACTGAGAAAAATTCACAGAAAGAATTATTATGTCAAACTATAAAAAAGGAACTAGAAATAGAAAGAAGCAAGTGACTTGCCCAGTCTCAAGAGACTGAACATCTCTCTAGAATATGTGAAAAAACAAAGGTGGTGCATTGACATGAAGTTTGTGAGTAAGTCAATGTATTACAGCACTAGTATTTTCCCCTCTACCTGAAATGTTAATATAATTTACTCCTGATTGGAATGCTTTTGCTTCACTGAAAAGAAAGCTTCGGGCTAAGTAATAAATGGTCTTCCAACCCAAGGGATGTTAAAGGTCATCTTGTTCCAACCCCCTTGCCAGGGGAAGGGACACTTCCACTAGTGTATTCAAAGACACATCCAGCATGGTCTTGAACATTTCCAGGGATGGGGCATCCACAACTTCCCTGGGCAACCTGTTCTAGTGTCTCACCATCCTCATAGTAAAAAATTTCTTCCTGATATCTAATCTAAATCTACCCTCTTCGAGTTTGAAGCCATTACACCTTGTCCTATCACTACATGGCCTTGTAAAGAGTCCCTCTCCAGCTTTCCTGTACGCCTCCTTCAAATACTGGAAGGCCACTATAAGGTCTCCCCAGAGCCTTCTCTTCTCCAGGTTAAACAACCCCAGCTTTCTCAACCTGTCCTCATGGGAGAGGTGCTCCAGCCCTCTGACCATCTTCATGGCCCTCCTCTAGAACCTGTCCAACAGATCCACGTCCTTTTGTGCTGAGGACTCCAGAACTGGACACAGTACTCCAGGTGGGGGTCTCATGAGAGCAGAGTAGAGAGGTAGAATCACCTCCCTTGACCTGCTGGCCATGCTTCTTTTGATGCAGCCCAGGATGCGGTTGGCTTTCTGGGCTGCGAGCGCACATTGCTGGCTCATGTTGAGCTTCTCAATAACCAACACCCCCCAAGATATTTTCATCAGGACTGCTCTCAATCCACTCTTCGCACAGCCTGTATTTGTGCTTGGGACTGCTGTGACCCAGCTGCAGGACCTGGCACTTGGCCCAGTTGAACTTTATGAGGTTTGCATGGGCGGACCTCTCAAGCCTGTCCAGGTCCCTGTGGATGACATCCCTTCCTTCCAGTGTGTCGACCGCTCCACACAGCCTGGTGTCATCAGTAAACTTGCTGAGGGTGCAGTCAATCTCACCATCCATGTTGCTGATATAGATGTTAAACTGATCAGTTTTTAAAAAATCAGCTAATGATATCAGACTGACCTTCTATATCCACATACAGCTGGGCAGAAGTGTTTTCAAAGGACTAAATTTCTTTTATTAAGCAATTATGAACAAGTTAGGAAGTTGCATTTGTCAATCAATAGAAAATCTTTAAAACTGGATGGAAATGTCTGTGTGACTAGAAATCTCCATTCTAGTTATCCCCGAATTAGTGCTGAAGAAAATTTTACTTCCTGGAGGCACTAAACACCACAACAACAAAGCACTGCATCAATAGCTGCTTAAAGGTAATACCAAACAGTCTAGGTTCAGAAAATTGCACTTAGAGAATTTAATCTACTAGCTGAACAACGCCATTGTACAGGCATTTGCAATTACTCCCAGGCAACTCAGAGAATGTTAATAAAATACTGAATGGCATAAAATAAATACCCTCTACAGACCTGTCCAGACAAGGTCAAGCAGGATCAGAACTATTACAAAAACAGCAGTAAAGTGTGTAGCTGAGTGCAAAAACTGGCATAATTTCCTAAGGTGTCAGCATCTTAAAGCTTCGATATTTCCAACAAAATAGACATATTTTTCAGAAATTATTGTTTAAGTAAAATATATTATACTAGTCCAAGCAAATCTCATTCTGTTAATTTTACATATTTTTTGATGGGGAAAAATTTACCACTATTATAATCTGTCAATAAGCATTGAGAAGGTCCAGACCTGTATCCTTATGAAACAATACAGGATTCCAGGTTTTATACTTTTCACATATTTATTTCCAGAATAAAGTGGAAATAAATTTTTCAGTTCAATGATAATGTAATAAATAAATTCTAGGAAAAAAATAGCGATATTAAGTTTGGATTTGACAAACTATCCACCAGATATTTGGGCTGTACATGAAACTAGTTAACTTTAGTAGCTTGTATCAGTAAAAATGTCCCTTTCCAGTTAGCTAAAGGCTTTTGGATAAAGTTATTTAATAGATCATGCTTTTGTTTTTCACTGTTTAACTGGATTCTGTCAAATAATACCTGGTAAGTAATTATTTAGGTTTCTTTTTTTATTTTTTATTTTAAATTCTTGAAAGGAATAGATGATTTAGAGGAAAAAAAGATGTCAGTATTTGCTTAACAACAAAGATAAATGTCTACTCTTGCTTCAGTTGAAATAGATGAGGTTATTAGATTATTATAGCTATGTAGGGTCTTTAAAAGGCCTAGTGAATTACAAAATATTCTACATTTACTTCCCCAGATACTAGACTGAGATTATAGAAACTCCTTAAACTTCTTTCATAATGCTAGTTCTTGCATAGCTTTATGAATTTTTTTCCATGCTTTGATTTTTGTTCATAATCAGAGTGGATTAGCTGCACTATGGCTGTAAAGACATACGCAAACCAGTTTGAGTTTAGGAATAGCATATTTATGTTTTGATCAAATTCTTCAATGAGGATTCACTGTCTCAAGTAACATACATCATATGTAAGACAGAATAATGGGCTTTGTTTATAACAAGATGAGATGTTCCATGTATCTTTAGAAAGGTTTTTAAATTTGGAACTCAACTTTCATATAATTAAAAAAACCCCAAAACATCACGTCAATGAAACTTTTTCAGGATGAACGTGAACTTTTTTAAAAAAAAAACCCCAACCACCCCACATTAAAAGGACAGTTACTGTTCACCATGAAAATGAAAGGAATATAAAACTTTTTTTCATTAATCCAGTTTCTATTAGATATTTTCATCAACATCATAGATCATAGAAGAGGCAGAGTGCACATTAAATGCACAGATTTGAATTCTCCACTGGCTTGAGTCTATATTTAAACAGGAGTCCTGTATTCAGCATGCAGCATCATACTACTAGATCAACCGTGGATCAACTTAAAAGTGATCAGAGGAAACATGAACAGAACAAAAAAATCTTAAAGACTTTATAAGAAAGAATGTGTAAACTGGAATTAGTTAGAAAAGTAAGGATTATATGATAAAGCACTTAAAACTTACAAACGTGGGTAAAAAAAAAGGTAAAAAATCTGTTCTACATATTAATGGTAAACTATTAGATGTGGTTGGTTTAAAGTATAACAAGGAAGGTTCAGGTTATACATTAGGCCATTTCTAAAATAGTAAAGTAGATTACCAGAATAAATTTTCTGGAGAAGGCATTCTGTCCCTTACATTAGACATCTTCCAGAAAAATTAAACAAAAGTCTGTCACAAATAAGATGAAAAGAGATGTGCGATATGATAATGTCAAAAATAGGAGGAGGCAGGAACACAAATGATCTCTCTCTGTTTCTTTCAACCATATGGCTCTAAATACAACTCCGCCACAGTCTTTTCATAGTGATGGGATGACTTAGATTTCTAGATTAAGTTTTGGGAGACACAACTAAATTCTTTTGTCTTACCAATTTCTTATGAAATTTGGGTAACTCACTTAGCCAATGTACCTTCATTAGATGATTAGTTGGCTTGGCCCAATCTGTAGTCAGTTCAAAGATAAATGCCTTTCCAGATGACTAATATGGTTATATGAAATTCATAGAAATGAAAACAAGCTCCATCCTTCAGGATTCCTTTCTTCTCTAACTGTGAAACTGTTGTGACTAGATGTGAATACATCCAAAGGAAAAAAAAATCAATATTCGTATGTTAAAGATATAATACATTGATAACAGCTTATAATAATGTGCAATCATTAGAAGGAACGGGCAATTTATGTTATGCTGTTTTTCTGAAAAATGTGTTGAAATATAGAAACAAAAAAAACCCAAAACAGCCCCAGATGAATGGATGACTGAAATAGTTGTTACTTATTTGACAATACAAATAATTTTCAAATTGTCTTGTGAATATATCTATGCATGACAGAAAGGCAGGACTTTACACTTTATTTTAGACTCAAATACTTCATAAGTAAGCTAATAAGATACTCTACAGAACCAAGTTTAAGTCAAAGTCAGGGAGTGGACAAACTTCCCATTGATTTCTACACAGGGAAAACTTGCTTCCTTGTTTGTTGTTTTTCTTCTCAATGAGGAAATTATAATTGTTATAGAGCCTTGATAATAATCTTACAGAAAGACACCTGATAACTCCAGAAAACTCAAAAAAAAACCCCACTAGGCAGTTATTTGTGAGTGATGTGAGAAAAGCTGTCTTTCATATCTGCAGTACTGCATGAAAATGATGGAACCAAGTATAGTAGTACTTTTGTTAAATTTGGATTGTTTTTTTTGAAACTGTTTAAAATGCAACTAAGCTAATGTATGCAACAGAAGCCAAGCTACATCCCTAGGCATTTTAATTGCAAAGAATTATCAAAAGCATCATGACATGAGCTGTAATATTTATGACAATACAGATTATAGTATGATGAAGGTAGTTAAAATAGAACATCTTATATTCCAAGTAGAGAGAAAGGAACATGCAGCTATTTAAAGAGACCCCAGGCCCTGAAAATAATTCTGCTCTTCAGTAAACTGATTTTTTCAAGTGAGTTTAGAAACACAGAGCAAATGCTATTAGAAATATAAATTGAAATTTCCTATTAAGAACATTGCTACACTACCTAATTATATTACATACTACAAGGATCCTGTTCAGACTATCCAAGCTTTCCCATTCTGAACTTCTGCAAAAGCACTGATCTAAGTAGAGCTCTACTCAATTTTACTATTAAAGAAAATATTTATCTATCATACTTTTAGATTTCTCTAGTTTTTGTGCATAAGTTAAGATAAATGAGCAGTAGTGACCCTCTGCCTTTTAACAGTACTTATATATTAAGAATTATGAATCCTTATGAACTCAATGTCTACATAAACAGCATAAGTTTTTATTATAATTACTACCCTTTGAAGCAATACATAATACCTACGTAGTGTGATATCTATCCAATGCCTTTTTTTAAAAAGTGTAATAGTTCTACAATATGACACAAATGATGTTAAAATTCTCTGAAATAACTTTATGCATATATATAAATGGGTTTGTATGTAAGTAAAGCTCACAAGGAAAGAGCTCTAAGGTAAATTTATACTTCTACTACCATTAATCAGACCCTCCAGAAGGAAACATCCAATTACTGTTCAGCCAGTTCTCTCTGGGACCTATTTCTTTTGATCTTTTATAGCAGCCTCTTTCCATTCCAGTGCCCATTTCCGTATCCTCCCTGGATTATTTTCCACATCAAAGCAGGTCTTTCTTGCCTCTACAGACTTTTTAATTTTGATCTTTCTACAGTCATCATGAGAGAGAGAGAAAGCAGAAAAAGTAATGCTAATTTTACACTATGTCAACCTCTATTGTATACAGTATGCTTATCAAGGCCTCACAGAAAACAGGATCAACTAAACTAAAATTTTGGTTTATCAAAAGTTTTGCTGGTGAAAGAATTGCTATGAGAAGAAATAATAGATTACTCATCATGAATCTATCAATTTCTCTCCATATTTAACCAACCACTAGTAACTGTTGTTCATTTGACAGGTCAGTGCCATAACAAAAACTAAAGGATACTTTTACCTCTAATGCTTTAATAAGTAAACCCAGTTCCTGCTTACAAGCTGACAAGTATAGAATTGCTTTGATTTTTTTAGCTGATTAATTTTGATGGACTGTAATTTTAGAGAAGTGGAACAAATAAAACGTCCTACATTTTTAGGGAGAGATTTGCAAAGGAACAAAAGTAGCTTCTTTTTGTGACTGTTCAGTCTGTTCCCACACACTCAGACAGAATAATTGTTAGCTCTGGAGACAAAACACAACAAGTTACAGCAAATTTAGATAAGCCCAGTGATACATATAATTTTACCAACTATGACTATATGTGACCTTTCTGTTTTCCTGGACAGAATGGCTTTAGTAGATCTATATGGTTGAAGCAATCAGCCAGTCTCTTATTTCTTACAACACACCGGTCGTAATTTCAAACCTGAGTCCTAGGTATCCTTTGTTTATTTTTTTTTTTCATATAGTAAACTATTTCAAAGCAAATGCAAGATAAAGGAAGAATGTAATAAGAAACACGATTAGCATGTAGAGCATTTGATAAAGTGACAGAAAGCTAGTTCAGGAGAAATGAGAGAGGACATGCGGGATATGATGCTAAGGGACTTCTGTGTTTCTAAAGTTCATGCCTCCAACACACAGAATTCAAAACAGATTATTATGATGTGAACACTACAACAATATTAGTATTCCATCACAATAAAAATGTTTTACTTTCTGCTTATCAGTAATTCTTGCAAGCCACATGTCTATTTTGAGCAAGCATACCTTGACTGAAATTTAAAGTCAGACATAAAATCAGTCATTGGAATTACAGTAAAGTAAGAAATGATGTAAGCCTGAGAATCTATTTATTACAGTTACCAGCATTCAGCCACTGTAGGGAAAAGCTAATGGAAAGATCAAAAATGTTTGGATTCCTAGAGTAATTGTTTTTCTCTTTACTTGTAAAACAGCAATGCTTAGGCAATTTAAAAAGTGATCTCAACTTCACAAGTCCAAACCAGAAGTAATCCTATCCAAGAATTGGCATTAACAGAATTCTGCATAGACGCATTATTTGCTGTCTTTATGCTTTACTCAAAAATTGAAAATAACCTTCCATAGTAAACAAACACACTCACTCTACCCCATCCCAAGAGCTGGCATTGAGAATCAAATAGTATTCTCACTACAAGAATGTAAATTTC
This sequence comes from Limosa lapponica baueri, assembly GCA_002844005.1. NCBI lineage: Eukaryota > Metazoa > Chordata > Aves > Charadriiformes > Scolopacidae > Limosa > Limosa lapponica. Next base: position 94,785 of record KZ506559.1, read on the forward strand.
AAAACTTATGGGGAGTTATGTGGAAATGTTATCTGATTAACTGTTGCTTGAAAACTCCTTTTGGGAAAACAGAATCAGATTCACTCTTTTAGAATCAGTTTCATTGCAGGGGTATGAATTTAGTCTTTCTGCCTAAATGGATAGTCAGGTAACATTGCAGTAGTAGATAGACATGCTATCTTAAAATATTTTATATTTATTTAGAGGCAATGGTGTATTAAAGTATGACTCTGAAAGGTGACTACTTCTTCTTTCCTGGTTTAATCTGTTTGAATGTGATAACAAAACCAATGTCACCTGGTAAGACACAACCAGTTATTGACCAAACACTTTTAGCACAGTAAAATATTTAGGGTTTTCTTATAAGAAGTCTTTCCCAGTGAGTATTATAGCTGTTTTAAAACTGGTACAGGATTACTATCTTCTCAAGTAGTTTGTGCTGGGAAAGCAGATATAAGATTCAAAGGGGGGGTGACTTGAGGGTGGTGGTGTTGGGTTTTAATTTTTAAAGCTATTTGGAGAGCACTAAAATAAAAGACAATCAGACACCATTACAGAAGTTAATATGGTATACAATTCTAAAAACTCTGACATGATAAAAAAATTCTCAGATAGAAAGTGCATAAAATATTAAATATATATGTTGTAGATCTTAGCCTGAGGTGAGATAATGAGATTAAACAAAACTAGTCATGTTATTTAGCTTTATTTAAGGAGTAAGTATGTAGTATATAAATGTTTTGGTGTCTTCTTTGGCTGTTTCATAACCACTTTTGCCCAGTGATGAAATAAGGCATTGAAAGAGAATCATATAAACATAGAGTAATTGGGGTTGGAAGAGACCTTAACGATCATCAAGTTCTGACCCCCCTGCCATGAGCAGGGACACCTACCACCTGACCAGGTTACTCAATGCCCCATCCATATAGGCATCAATAATTAAAAAAAAACTTGTTTTCAACGTAAAATAATGTGATCCATGATGTGATAGTATGATCCATATTTCTAATAATATGATCCATATTTCCTATTCTCCCTATAACTCGGCTGTTAGCAGTAGTAATGATACTTGTGATAATAATGATGATGCTCAGCTCCAGGAAATCTTTCTTTACAATTTAGCATCCAATGACCTTGCAATAGCTTTTTTACTAGTTGCAGATGTATCTTTTGTATCCAACTAATAAATTCTCCCTAAATTTTTTTTCTTATTTTCATACTTGTAGCACAGATTGCAGTTCATCAGAGGTTGCTATCTGGGAATAATTAAAGGAATTCAGAAAGACAGTACAGGTTTCACCATAAAATCAAGATGATTTTCACACATTTTCAATAGGTAATAAAGTAATTTTGCCATCAAATATCTTTATGGTTATCAAAAAGAACTTACCTAAATGTCTTAGCAGATGGCTTTATTTGATTAATTTTAATTTCAGTTGTGAAGCAGAGTATTAGAAACACTATGGTAATGTTTAAATTGTCTTGTTTGGCTATATTTGAATCCTGGTGAGAATGGATTTACGTGTACTCTTCTGGACTACCTGTGTTGACAATATGTTCATTTGATAATTGGAAAATTAATAGGCATATCTTAATCCTATCAGCAATACTGCAGAAGCATTACCTCTCCATCAGAAATGTATGTGTATGTGTGTGATTGTGTGTGTATGTACACATATATGTAAGTATCTGTCTCTTCTTAGGTAAAAAAGGTTTAATCTTAAATTATGGAAGTTTTAGACATTGTTTTATTTTGCTATGGTTTTTAGCACCATAATATACTAAATCAATGGCTGAATTTATTTTGAATTAAGGATTAAGACTTTTAGAGTTTTTCAACGTGAATTTTTATATCCTACCACATCAGTACATAGCCATAAAATACAGCAGATGACCAAGTAATTTCAGACTGAAATGTAGTAATAAGAGTCCCGTAAAGTCAATTCACCTACAGAACTCTGTGTGGAAGAAGCTATATGAGAGCAGACACATTCCATTTTTTGAGAAATTTGATAAAGACAAAGAGTTTATAGTGAAGGTATGCATCAACCTTCATTGTACATGCTACTTGATGGACTATTTTTTTCCCACATCTTATCTAGAAGATGATACTGCAACATGATCACTGCACGCACAAACTCTGAAGAAACAGCAGATAGTAAATAATGTAAGTAACATAGCAAAAAAGGTTGGAAAAAAATGTGTTTGGCTTTTTTTTTCACCACAGTTTGTTCATGGTTTTTTCTTGCACAGACATTCTTAGGAAATTCTTGGATCTATTTTGTATGCTCACATTTAATTTTTATTGTCAGGCTTCTGTTACCATTCTGTTACCATACTTCCAATAAAAGGAAGCATTAGCAAAATATTAGTAAAATATCCATAACAATGAGGAGTACTGCATGAATTATTTGTTAGTAATGGTATCTCTTAGGTATTTTGCTACATATTTCATTATTTTGAAGTTACTGGAAATTAGACAAACAGACCAAGCATTTGGAAAACATTACAGTATTAGATTTGCTTTTGGGACATGCCAGTTTAATATTCCAAACTGGTCTTGATTTTTCCCGTGACTGCCTTTGTCCTCAAAGTTCCCTATTTCGATATCAACCTATCAGACTATGTAATTAGCATGCAGTGAGATTCGGAAGGAGACCAGTGTATTATGACTCCTGTTCAAAAATGAGATAATTTTCTTCAGTGTAGTAGAAAAAGTCAAATTTAGGTAATGTAAAAAGAATGATTACTGGTATTACTTAGTGGTGTGGGCACTAATGAAGGCAATCATTTTATTGTGACACAAGGCCGTGTTCATTATGCTAAAAGTTTGAAATCTGGATGAAGCTCCATTGTTTTATGGTCTACAGAATATTTATGGATGCACATGCATGAAAGTGACAATTGCAACTACTAATTAATTCCTCAAATTTAAGACAAAATGTAATAGCTCTAGCAGTTCTTAGTTATCACATTTTTTATATTTGATGCTCATACTTTATACACAGATGGAGGTACAAATGTTATCCTGAATAATCTCATTTTAAAATTGAAAACATTGATTACAAAAGCACAACTCAGTTAAAATTACCAACAATCTTCTATGTAGAACGAAGAAGATACAGGATTTGCTTGTATTTTCAATTTTCTGAGTTTAAAGTGTTAACGTAGTAATATTGTTATTAAAGATTTCTAGAGCTTTATTGATCACTTAATTCATCAACAGCTTTGAAGAAGAAAATGAATAAAAATCCAATAGCCATGTTTGTAAACTAATGTATGGTATTTTAGTTCTGAATTCAAGGAGCATATTAATTTTTTATAAAACCATCCTAAGATGACAAAGATTTTATCTGCATTAAATTTGAAATAACAGAGAGTATGTATTTAAATTTTAACATAAAATCCTGAATTTTTCCTCTAATGTCCTCTTTCTAGTAGAGATTGCATGTAAAATGTTTGAGGAAGAGTTTCTGTAAGCATTAACCAAATTTTATTTACAATAAAATCTCTGACTACGTCTTGTAAATTAAAGACAAAGGAGTCTTATATTAAACCCTTCTGTTTGCTTTACTGAGAATGGGATTATTTTTCACAGTTAAAATTCAGAGTGGTTTTTTTATTTATTAGCTTGCAGTTCAGTGTATTGACCTAAGTAGATTTGATGTTGAGGTCCTGTGTAAAAATGCACAATACCCTCTCTGAAGTCAATGATGTTTCAAAAAACAAAACTTAGGAATAAGCAAGAATTCGACCAAATGCCAGCTCAAAATGCTTGTTAAAGTGCTACTGTGGCATGTATGCAGGTGGTGTGTGGTGATATTTTCAATACTATGAGACCAAGGCTTGAGCTCCTTCTCTCTGCAATGGGCAAGAGGGCAAAGAATTAAAATGAGACCTCAGTGAAAGTGTGAGACACCAGCACTTGCCCCTACAAACTCTAAGGAGTGGTTGGGAGAAGTCAAGGGTAACACGATGTCTTCTCTCTAAGAGAAAAAAGCTAGCTTTTTTTTTTTCTAGGAAAAAAGAAAGGTTGGGGTTTTTTCTATAAAAGTTTTTGACATAGGTGCAGCTGGTGTGTGATAAACTTACAAGAGCCTGAGCAGTGGGCATTTCTCACACCACGTCTTTATTCTACCTGGTCAATGTGAAGCTTCCCTTCCCTGGAAACAAAAATGTTACCAGGGAGGGCTGCACATCTTTATGACATTTCAGCACAGGACCTGGACATGCCTATTGAGACTGAAGATGTAAATCCAAAACCCCAGTTCCAGTAACAACTCTACCATTCGAAACAAGACACTGTCTGAATACAACCTGTGTGGATCTTCCTCTGGTGGCCGCCCAGCATATGGGAATCTGGAAAACAGACCATAGCTTCATCTTTCTCTTAATCACTTCTGATTCCTTTCAGCTTGCAGTGCATTTCCATAATCAGTGTTTTCTAGTGAAGCTGTGCAGGTCAAAACACATAAAAATGTGTTTCTGTGGAGTGCTATTGTCTTTTATTGCACCAGATGATAAAAATTGGAAAAGATAAATGAGTTTTCAAGCATTTTGTCTTTTCAAGTTAATTGTATGATTATTTATGTCACATGCCTCTGCAATATTAAAATAAAATTATAATTTTGTTTAAAAAACAAACTAAAACACCAAAAAAACACGATCCACTTCTATTGTAAAGAATCGCAATAGGGTTTTGACTTGGGAAGTGTTAACTTATGAATTCCACTGCATCCAGGACTCTTCCATTAATAAATAAAAAAATTCATATCACTCTTTCAGAGTTTTTTTTAAACTCTTTATGTTGACAATTTTTATTTCTCTGCCACCAAAATAGAGATAGTATGATGAAAGTAACATACCATAATAAAATATTTTTTCTAGAATAACCTCTTATTTTCTACTAAAATTTTTGAAAAATACCCAGAAGCTTAAGTTAAATATTATATCTTGCTTGACACCATATGCAGAGTGGCATGGGACATCTTATTGCTTTGCCTTATGTGTCTATTCCCTGAATGCAAAAAACAATATACACTTTTTTAAGATATTAAACCAGCCCTTTTACACTAAAAATTCACTTGCAAACATTTAATTTAAAGCACTGTGTTCAAGTCTAGTTTTTAAAGTTCTTTTACTTTTTAAGTAATTTGTCTTTACTGGCAGGCTAGATTATGTTTTTCAGGTTTTTTTTAATCCTTTCTTGGTATACATAGTGAGTGATTGTTCAGTCTATTGCTCCTGGGTAAGCATATACAATATTTCTTGGTATTAAACATATAATTTTTTTTTTCTAGAGGAAAAATAAAGACATATCTAAAGAAAATAAGAATATGTTCTGCGCAAATTGTTTATGCAGCTAATAGCGTATGGATTCATGTTAGTTGCTTTTTTTTTTTAAATTCCTTCAGCAAGTAAATGTTAATATTCTTCTAGAGATGTTGTTAACTGGTGCAGAAAATCTTGTCATTAATAGTCTGATTCAATGATGCAGGATTCAGTAGGAAAACAAACAATCAGCCTGCTGTTAGCAACTTATCTTACCTATCTAATTGTAAATGACACTTCAGATGAATAAATGCATTTTTTTTAGTTAATCCAACACTCATTTTTTAATTACTTGATGTAGAAGATGTCAGTTTTGTTTTCAGATCATTTTATCTGAAAGATCTAATGATTTATTAAATAGGATCCCATAACGATGTACATAAGCATAGAACTTCTGAATCTTTCAGGACAATTCCCTGGTTATTGAAAGCTGTGTTGTAGCTTTTGATAAAACTTTTACTTATTCCTGCAAATAATAGCTATAATGCATATTTTATAAATAATCCCATTAGAGTAAAGCATTGAGAATGAGATTAGTGTTATTAATAGATTATTTTTCATTATTATTGTTATTAATATTTTAGGAATACCACTGGAGCTGACATAAAAAAGAGACTGCTTTAGAAAGCTTAGGGTTAAATGTCTGATATACCAAATGAGCTTTTGAGACAGAAAGCATGGTATTATCCTTTTCTGGAGTACTTGTACTATGGTGATATAGGAGTTCCAAATACAGAAACAAAAGAAAAACAGAACTGCAATTGCCCCCTTTTTGAAACATGAAAGATTTAACCTTAGAATCCATATTAGACAAAAAGTATAGAAAAAAGAGCTACTTTTAAAGACTATTGCTATTGCTATTGCTGAGTTTTTCCGTAATATTTCTTATATTATATTTTTAATCTACCTACTGCTACACCATCCTGTCCTACATATATTTTCTGTAAGGTGCCAGTTAAATCAGCATGTTATGTAAAGGTAACAAACACAGATGTATTGCTCTTCTTTTGATAATCACAGAATCCCAGAATGCTTGAGGTTGGAAGGGAACTCTGGACGTCATCTGGTCTGACCGACTTGCTCAAGCAGAACCACCTAGAACCAGTTACCCAGGACCACCTCCACAAAGCAGTGGTACTGGGCATTCTTAAATATCTTCAAGAATGGAGACTCAGCAATCTCTGTGGGCAACCTGTTCCAGTGCTCGGTCACTGTTTTGCGTTTCTGTGTAAGCTTATTATCATCCATAAGTGAAAACCTGTCTACCAACATGTAAACTTTCTGCAACAGAATGAGAAGTATATACTAAGCTTAAGGTCACATTGAGTAAAAATCGCCAGACATTCGCCAAAGCAGCCCAACTTCCTTTCACAAAGGAAAGAAAGTTACAAATATTAATACTAAATGGTAAAGTTAGGATATAGAGAAGTGTTTAAAATTAGGTATTAAATATGCATAGTAAAATGGCAAAATGAATATTTGCAAATATTAAAATAATTGTATGTAGACAAAATGCAGTATGGGATATAATTTTAATACAACCTTTACATGAAGGTATCATGCTCAATAAATTGTCATCCATAGAAGATTACAACTTCCTCATGGCATCATAGGAATATAGGATCTGACGAGCTCCATTGGGATCAAGACTAGTTAGTTAATTTGGTAAACTTTATGAAATATAGCCAGTCTATAGCTAGTAGGAAATAATTGAATAAAATAGGTCATCCACTGTAGAAACTTTTACCAATCAGAAAAACCAACTATGGGAACTATACACTTTTTTGGGTGGTGTAATTCTGGGGAAGGTCTTGGTGATCACCATCCACACTGAAGGCTTTTGCATCACCTGCAGATCACTGCAAGTGACTGGCAACATAAATAGATCAGACGCTTTTCTTCCAAGTAGTTAGAGACCTTCTTCAGATATGTATCTTTTATATAGCTCTATTCAAGTCCGAGTTCAACACACCTTACTAGCCATCTCCACCAACACATTACTGTCTCAGGTAGTCTTGACCAAGGTATGGATTCACTCACATTTTGCTCTCTTGTCTCCACCACAGTAATCCGAGGATTAGTAATGCATAAATGAGAGGACTTGTAATTTAAATTATAATTTCTCTTACACTGTCTAATAAGGATAAACATATGAATATGAATAGGATTTGTGATAGTTTTAATTCACTTAACAAAAAAAGGAATGACATCCCACTTGAAAAATCCCCAAACATTAAATATAGTGTCCTTCACACTGCGTCCTCTTCCTCTTCAGATTCTGCTGCCACCACCAATGTAACATTTATTCACTAAAAGAAGAAAATTGCTAGGAGTATTTCCTTTCTGTTTTGTTTTGTTTTAATTGTGAAAGAGAGGGATAGATTGCTGGTGACAGGAAAGACTTTTCCAGCAGAATATTTTCCTCTTTACTCTCTTCCTTTTCTACCTCTGTCTTAATTCCATAACTTTCCTCTAATCAGTTTTCTCCCTTTTTCAGATAAGAAGAAGAAGTTTCTTGTCTGTTGCAGTGAATGTGATGACCTAAGACGCTGTAAGAGTAATGATCTCTCCATTAAGATGGACAGAGGAACTTGAATCCATGCTGAGGAGTTCTCTGTTTCTGTTTGTGTCTTTATTATTGGAAATTATTTGAAAAACAGAATCACCAGAAACTCTTCAGCAAAAAATTAGGTTGTGACTCCTTTCCCACTGTGCTTTTAAATCTGGTGAATCACACTTAATTAGAAAACTGTCTTCAGAAAAAATCTCCAAGGTACGTTTTTTTTTTTAAGAGGACACCTAATACGTAGTCTAGATACAACATTCCTGCTGGTGGCAGGAAATTTTGGGGAAGGTGTATAATGTTTCCACTTAATGAATAGAAAACATGGATATCTAATAGTTGGAACTGATCTACAGAGATCAGGACTTACTTACAAGGTCTTAAATTTCAGGTGTTGCCGTGCTTAAAAAGAAAATATTTGAATAGATACTCTATATTATATTCAATTGATAGCAATAACAAAACCACAAAGTGTAGCTTCTTTATCTGAATAAATTCAAGGTAGGGAGCTTTCGTATGTCAGTGAAGTTTAAAAATGTCCTTCCAAATATATACACAAAATCTATTCTTCCTATAAAAGACGCACTTGGGGGGGTTTAAATTTTTCCATCAATTAGAAGTCCAATTTTATTTTATTTATTTTATTATTTTTTTGGTGTTTCTAAAATTACTATTTAAAACAAACTTCATGGAATGCTTTTACACTTCCAAAATGTGTAATGCTATCCTATTAAATCCATGAGAATTTTAAATAGTGATGTAACTTTATGAGGTATAATAATTTTAAATGATAGCTACTTTTATGTAAATGTGTCTAATATTTTTACTTTCCATATCCTTTTATTCCCCCAATTTCATCACAATTTTTAAACTTTCCACATACAACTGTTTAGAAGTTCTGTCCGTATGTCATTAGAATTAAAAGTACTAGTTCATTGCTCGAATTCAATTTTCCATCCTGTAGCTAAAAGATGTTTGAGTCTTAGTTTATCACTATAAACTTTTGCACTCAGAAAATTTAAAGCCTCATCAAAAACATATTTTATTTTCTTGACCCTCTATACTTCAGGCAGCTTCTGATGCACTTTATTAAGTGTCATTAGATGCCCTACTGACACACTAGACATATGTTCAAAGAAGAATTTCTGAAAGTTTATGTAGAGTTTTATTACCTTAATACAGCCTTTTATGAATATTGAACACCTCCTGTATTAGCTTTTATCAATTGTTCCTCAGGAATGTGCTAGGGAGTCACCAAAACTGGTAGCCCAATGAAGGCAAGGATACCCCAGCTCCATGTCCCTAAGTCCAACCAGTAGCACAGCTGAGCATATATTCCTGGTAGGCACACACACATGATACATGTATACACATGTATACACAGCTAGCCATACAGAACAACAATAACAGGCACACTCAGCACTGAAACACAAACAGCACTAATGGTTTCATCTTGTTCCCCTCTCTGTCTGATTCTGATAAAGGTTTATTAGTGGGAATATATACATATGTGTAAATATAGGTGTAGTGTGGATCACTCCAGAAGCAGGGCTCGAAACTCTCAGTCTGTGGCCAGCAACTGCTCCTGAATCCCCGTCTTCTCTCTGCCTCAGGGCCCCTTGAGCCCCTCAGGGCCCCCTGTCATTGTGAACAGTAATGAGCCAGAGCAGGGTACAATTTGGGCACCCCCATCTGTCATGGTTCCTCTGTGCTCTTTCTGTATGTGGATTAATTTTTCTGTCATATACTCTAGCAGAATGTACAGTATGTATGTTATGATTTGTTTTTTTTTAAAAAATAAGGCTGAAGAATCTAACCTTCTGGTTTATTAGGAATATTCAGGGCACATAAGAACATATTTTAAAATCTGGCTTTATTTATTAAAATTACTTTTCATTTTTACCTTTGACAAAAAACATTGGAAAATTGCAGAATAAAACTAAAATAAATGAAAAACATAAATTTAAAAGATTTTTTTTTGCAGGCATTATTAATATCTCTTTAATGTTATCATCTAATGTTTTTAATGTTATCCTTTTAATATTATTTTTAAATTTTAAAAGTGTATACTTCAAAAAGAAGCCACCCCATCACCATCAGCACACACCCATCCAAGTTAGAAATATATTTCATGATCCCATTTAGAAAAGGATTTATCGAGATTTTCTTAAGACATAATAATCTTGTCAGGCTCAGAGTATCTCAGGCACCACCTTTTTCAGGAAATACTTTAGAAAAGTACTGTGAACACTCCTGGTTGAATTGCTCCCATTGATTTTAGTAGGCTTTGGATTGAGCCCACATAGTTCTCATTATTATGGTAAATTTGCTATTTGATGAATAAACCTTGTAGACAGTTTACAAAAGCAACCAATGTGTGTGTCACTCACTAGTCGTGAAATTAGCCAAATGACTGCAAAAGACTAACAGGCACTGGCTATGCCACAATAGACTATGTGGAAATCCCCTTTAATCTATTATGGATTAGTGTTACGTATATTCTGAAACAGTGACAGAAAATAAAACATTTTTTTTATCTCCACTATTTAGAATCTCTGTTTTACCTTCTTCCCTTACTCTCTCCCATTACCATTATTTCTTTAATGAAATGAAACAACATCCAATAAAATTTAATTTTCTAGACTTTTTTACCTAATTGTTTTATTGTATTTTTATGCTGCCCCCGTCCTTTATGCTAATCTGAGTCTTTTTTGTCCTTGTTCTCTATTTCATTTTTACTCTTCCTTTATAAATCTTTTGTGATCTTTTTCTTGTCTTCCATCTGAAACTAGTCATTTTTACTCTGCTGTATGTTTCCATTGCAGTCATTGGAAAGCTAAAGCAGTTACTGTACTTTTACAACATAAAAAACCCTGTCCACTTATATAAGTTAGAGGGCTTTTCTCAAGACTTGTAGACTCATATATCCTTGATCCATATGAAATAAACTTTTTTTGTAAATCCCCAGAGCATTCTCTTCTCTCCACAGAGTACTTTCTGTAAGTGTGCAGCCTGTGTTTACAGAAAGACACATTGGGCATGTGCATGTTTTCATGGAATCACACACTCATAGAATGGTTTCAGTTGGAAGGCACCTTTAAAGATCATCTAGTCCAACTTCCCTGCCACGGCAGGGACATTTTTCATTAGATCAGGTTGCTCAAAGACCTAACAAAACCTGACCTGGGCTCCTTCAACTGGGAAACCTCTTCCAGTGACTCAACATGCTCATCCTAAACAATATCTTCCTTACGTCCAAACTAAATCTACCCTCTTTCAGGTTAAAAACATTGATCCTTGTCCTGTCACAACAGGCCTTGTTAGAAAAGGTGTATCTGTCTTTCTTATAATGGCCTTTATTTTCTGAGAGGCTGCAATAAGTTCTCCCTGGAGCCTTGAAAGTTGGAATCAGATGATCTTTAAGGTCCCTTCAACTCAAACCATTCTATGATTCTCCATAATTATCAATCCCAGTTCTCTCAACTTCTCTTCAGAGGAGAGGTGTTCCAGTCCTCTGACCATTTAAATGGCCTTCCTCTAACAGGTCCATTCTCTTTCTTGTGCATCCAGAGCTGGATGCAGTGCACCAGCTGAGGTCTCACCAGAGCAGAGTATCGGGGCAGAATCACCTCCCTCGACCTGCTGGCCGCACTTCTTTTGATGCAGCCCAGGGTATAGCTAGCTTTCTGGAGTGCAAGCACATGTTGCCACATTTGTCATTCACCACTAGCCCCAAGTACTTCTCCACAGTTCTGTTCTCAATCCCTTCATCCTCCTGCCTGTATTGATACTAGGGATTGCCCTGACACAGATGCAAGACCCCACACTTGGCCTTGCTGAACTTCATGAGGTTCACATGAGCCCACATCTCAAGGCTGTCAAAGTCCCTGTGGATGACATCCCTTCCCTCTAATGAATCAAATGCACCACTCAGTTTGGTGCTGTCGGCAAACTTGTTCAAGGTACACTCAATCCCACTGTCCGTCATTGATGAAGATATTAAATAGTATTGGTCCCTCTCCTACACACAGGCCAAGGGATTCAGGGGCCTAGAAACCCGCTCAAACACCTCACAGGGATCTCACAACCCTCACATTCTTCTCAGCAAATGGCAACTGCTTCATGGAGGGAGATATTAGTTGAGAGTGCTGCTGCTGAAAATTGGTGAAATCAGTCATTACTTCTCTTCTCATAAACGTAGTCTATCTTAGCTACAGACAAGAGATGTAATATAAAACAACACCAAAAATGAAATGGAGGAGTGAATAAGACCCTTGGGAGTCAATTATCAAGTTTACTTGCATTTTTGGCTGAATGAGAATTTTAATTTTTAAAAAATAATCACTGTATACCACACCTTCATTTGCAGTTGTAGTCTAAAGATTGACAGTTTTGATGGAAAAATCTTGTTTAACATACCCATTCCCTTCGCATTTACAAGACTGGTTTTGCCACTTTTGTGGCAATCCTCCACACCCTCAGTACAAATAGAGTGGGGAGGGGAAAACATGGCCTTAGGCCCATGCCTCCTCTGAAGTTAAGCCACGAAGCTACCGCTATTTCTCTTAATTGTTTAACGTGTACCTGCTTTGGACCACAGGGAATCTCTGTCTCAGTGGCAAAAGATTCCTGGCTTCACCCTAGAAAGACATACTGTAACCAGTTTTTGTTAGGTTTGTGGGGGTTTTTTTGGCAACAATAAAGATTAATGTTTTAGATACTAATAGGAATCACAGAACAAGATTAAAAATTATTCTATCTATTCTAACAATATGTAATGAAAATCCTTGTCAAAATTGTTCCAGCAGGATATTGAAGCAGAATGGTGAGTTGTGTAAATCCCGTGTGCACCAAAATATTGTTTAAATCAGGTTGCTTCTGTTAATAGAAATAATTTTATTCACTCTATAAATGTCAGTCTTTTAAGATACTAATTGTCATTTAGCTTTACAATGTCATTTATGCCTCCTGTTGCACGGTGCTGGGCAATGTATTTAACAACCATCCCATCATTACATATTGAAGACTGCAAATGTAGTGTGGGAAATTGTTTGTGCAATACTTCTTAACGACGCTATTACGAACTGTTCCCCTGCAGTGAAATGCTTAAATAACAGTGAAATAAAAGTCAGTGCTTCCAGAAAGCGTATCATAAATGTAACAGAATGATGATTCTCTGATTCATTCTCTTCAAGGTGAACATGATTTTTATGCATCCGTTAAAAAGAAACAAAAAAACCCCAAACTTACAACTTCAAAATAATTTGATTTTACTTTGCGATTCCTCAGTAGACCATATCCTATTTCTATTAGGATTCCAAGTATTTCTCATATACTGGAGATCAGTTGATTGTTCAGTGAAAAGGTAAGATCTCTTTTCATTTTTTTGTTGTTAGTTTGAACTGTTATCTTCCACCTCTTCCTTCACTAATCTGTTAGGTAACTTCATGCAGGCCACAATATGGTAAAAAATAATAGTCATTTTACTGTTCTTTACTTATTAAGAGAACAATTTATTTATCTGCCATTCTAATGTCATCTCTAAATTGAAATGCCACAGTTTTCTTGACTTCAGAGTGGCCAAGATTTTAGCCTCTATCTGCTCTTTATGAGTATAGAATATTGAAAAATACCTTGAACAAAGTACTATCTCCTTTTGATTTTGTTTTCTATGAATTTAGAAAAAACGTGTTAGGTAAAAGTGTGTCTAAAATGCTGTAGTTATTGGTGTTATGGAGGTGCTAAGGACTTCCTTTTTGTAAGCACTGTGCTTAACGTTAGAGAGATTGAAGGACTGAGACAATCTAATTATCTAAATAAGCGTAAATGTGGAAAGGAAAAAATAGGCACATACTTTCTGAATGAAGAACTGAGACAAACATGGATTTTTCTGTCCGAATTTCAGACATCTAAAGAGTAGACTTACATCAAAGACAATTGCCTAGACTCCTATGGGAAACTGCTTTGACCTAAAGGGCTTCAATTTCCAGCTCTTTAGCTCATAACATTACAGTATCTTCTTTCAGTTCATAACCTTCCACCTACATGCCCCTGCACACCACTGTAACTACCTTTTACCCTCGTACTCCAAAGTATATTTAATCTTCTTGTTTTGCACTGGCAGGTTCTGAAAACATTGCTATAGCTCTAAGGTCTGTTTGAAGGAGGTGGTTGCAATTAATGTTTGAATTGCCTTTTCTTTTTCCTCCCCCATTTTACACAACTTGCTTCTTAATTTTTAGTTTATAATCTTATACTAGGGAACAAACAGAACTTAGTAGATAGCATTAATAAAGTAGCCATTTAGAGCACCATAAGCATTTCACAATAATGCACACATACACAGTTTAAAAGCCAATTAGTTCTGCAACATCTGCAACAGATCAAACCATTCTCCAATCTAGCACTATTGCTATAATAAATCAGAGCAACAAGATTGAGGTGATCCTGTGGAAACTATGCAGTTACTTTGGAAAAGGTTTTTGGAGGGAACATTTGTTGCACTGGAGAAGATGCCGAGGATCTTCATCTGGAGACATCCTAATTTTTTCTCTTCATTACTAGTCACTGTGAAGATATTTTCTTTTCTTTTTTTCTTCTCATTTTTTCCTTTGTTTTTTTCATTGTCCTTTAAGGTAATTTTTAGTGCTAGAGTTGATGAGTGCCATCAGATGCAGGCCCCACAGATAAATTGCTATACATGTAAGCCTGTCCCAACATCCTCTGTAGAACATTCCTTTTAGAGTCAAAGGAGAGAAATAGGCACTTATAGGGACATCTTGTCTTAATGTAAAAAGAACCAGAAATGTGTATTTTTATTCTTTGATTTTAAAGGAAATTCAAGTTGACTGCTCAAGTGTTGTGGTCTGAGAAAACCCAATTTATTGGGTATTATGTGGTCTGAGAAACAATTTATTATCATTTACACAATTGTTCTATCACCCAATGACCCCTCCCCACCCGGAAAGGGGAATCGGGGAAAGCATGGAAACATAAGGTTTGAAATATAAATAGATTTAATACAATAAGACTAAATAATTAACAGTAATACTAAAGAACCAGTATTAATCCCGATACTGATATAAGATATATAAGAGTTATACTCAGCCAATTATATCAATAGGAAGTTCTGCACTCCCAGAAGTGGGCAACAAATGTCAGACATTGTGAGTGCAACAGCTTCAGGAAAAAGGGAAGACCTCAGGGGTCCAGCACCAGGGCAAGGAGTTCTCTGGATCACTGCCATCAAGGGAGAGACAGCTACAAGGCAAACATTTCTAGTTTATATTGAACGTGATGTTCTTGGTATGAAATAATCCTGTTGGCCAGCCTGAGTCAAATGCCCAGGCCTTGTTCCTCTTTGTCCCTGCACCTGGCAAGGCTTGAAAACACTGAGACCTTGAATCCCACAGAGCCTAGCTGGCTATAAAGTAAATATTTTCATGAATTCGGACCTTAGAGTCTTCTAAAAGTGTAATTTTCCCCAGCATTAGAAGAAAAGTTAGTCCTGTGTCACTCAAACCAGGACATAAAGATACCAATATAACCACTAAAGATATCTGAACTTACATGTGATGAGTGTATAAATGTTCTTCAACTTCATGCAGTCTTTTGATTGTAGTGGACTGTGAGAGAACTTATATGTCCTGCTTAAAATCGTCTGTAAACCAATAGTGCTTATGATAGCTATAGTACTACATATATATGTTCTGTGGTTTTTTTCAAATGTATCCAAGCAAACAAACAAATAAAAAACTTCAAAAAGTAGCAATGTATACATGCTAGCTAAAATGGAAGTTTTCAATTTTTCTCTAAACAAAATTTTGTTAATCAGTACACATTTGCCTGCCTAGAGTAGAACTAGGATTTTCACCTCCTATATTCCAGCTCAGTGCCTTTACCAAATGCTATAACTTTGGAGGCAGTAGGATCTCTAAAATCCTCTTTGGACTCTCTGTACATGTAATGTTCACTTTCTTTTCATATTCAAATTAAGACCAGAGGAATATGAGAAAATTAACTCTATTTTTAAAGAACTCATAAGGCACCTGGAAAACACTAAGTCATATAAAAGACTATCTAATCTATTTTCCATGCAGGATGTGAGATTTAACTAACATTTTTGAGAAATCCTGTATGAGTGACTGGCGGAACAGTCCAATCAGGCTTTTCAAGGTGGAAGTCTGGATAGTGGGAGCTCCTTCCTCACACCAAATTATCGACCTGACAGTAATCTTCATCTAGTTTCCTCTGATACCTCTATTTGCCTCTCAAATATTAACAGTACAGTGCTTTTAACTCAGATGTTGATATCTGAATTGTATATGTAGGAAGTTAGGAGATACCATACCTACTCTGTTGTTTATGTTTGCATAGATAGGCTCATTTTATTCATTTCTTCATATTCTGGTTGGAGAAATTTTGAAAGATCTTGATTATGATTCTATAGAATGAGATTTTTAATTACCAGTCTCAAATTCTTAAATGTCAGAAAAAATGTATCCAGCTTTAAAAGAATCCAAATATAAAAGAGTAGGAATTAGGACAACTCAGTATAGATTTAGGAATAACAAATCGTGCAAACCAACTTGTTTTCTGTGAGGAAGAGATTGGTTAATTTAATGAGGGGAGTGTGGTAGAAATAGCAATATTGTTTTAAGTAAGGTTTTTGCTAATCTCAGAAACTGGGATGGATGAGCAGTCTGTTAATGAGATTTAAAATTGACTGGACTGTTCCACTCTGAGGGGAATGGTCGATGACTGATTGGCAGCCCTCAGTGAGCAGAGGTACACCAAGAGTCAGTCCTGGAGCCAAACAACAAGTTGGCATTGAATTAGCAGGAACAGTTGAAGTGGGAAATGCCAGACTGTCAATCCAGAGAGATCCTGATCAACCTGAGGACTGGGCTAACAGAAATCTCATTAAGTTCAACAAGAAGTGAAGTGTTCTTATCATTTCCCTCTTATTAACTTTGGAGAACCCAGGCCTGGAATACAGTTCGGTTTTGCTGTCGTTCCTCCTAACCAGGCTGGTATAAGTAGGATGGTGAGTATCCAAGGCTCAGTTACTGAGGTCGTCAAGAACCTGGAGCATGTGACCTAAAAGGAGAGGACTGCTCAGCTCAGTGAAGCAGAGGTTGAGGTGCAATGTAAAACCCACCTATACTTTCTTGAAGAAATGGTGATGAAGCCAAACTGTTCTTGATATTGAGAAGCAAAATGGAAAGGGGCAATGGACACAAGTTGTGGGTTGTGATGTTCAAACTTGACATTAGGAAACAAAAAATTCTTCACTAGAAGGGGAGTGCAGAAGCGCTGGAGCAGGTTACCCAGAGAGATTTTGGAGTTCCGCATTATTCAAAGTTTTTAAGTCTTGGCTAGAAAGTCCTAGCTATAAAG
The DNA here is from genome assembly GCA_002844005.1 of Limosa lapponica baueri. Lineage (NCBI taxonomy): Eukaryota > Metazoa > Chordata > Aves > Charadriiformes > Scolopacidae > Limosa > Limosa lapponica. The sequence continues at coordinate 112,078 of KZ506559.1, forward strand.
ACGTAGATAAAACGTCTAGTCTTAGCTAGACTTGGCCCCAACCAAACTGATCTTGAGTGGTGATCACTGGTGACAGTCCTGTTTCAAGCAGAAAGTTGGACTCGGAGGTCTCCAGAGGTCTCCTTCAGTGATCATTTATATGCTTCCATTATTTTATCATTCTCTTATTTGTTGATACTTTTTTCAAAACTATTACCTGATTGTAACGTAACCTTTCACCATCTGTAGTGACACCTTCACCTGCATGCAGTAAAATGTATGAAGTGTTCCTCATAAGGGTAGAGAGAACACGAGAGAGAATTAAGGATAGAAAATACAAGTCCTTCACAATATGACAAAATATTACTGTTTGGAAGAGAAGAAATAGAGCAGAGATGGCAGGAAAAAATGTTGTCCAAAGAAACCCCAGACTGATTACCTTAACATCAAAGTAACTGAACAGTTAATTAGGAATTCTTATTAACAAAGAATTAGAAATTAAAAATTACAATTAACGCTTTTCAGAAACATTTGATGAAAATTAAACCTCATCAAGTACACTTGTTATATATTTATTTGTTTCTTGAGAGATTATAAATATGTATAATAAAGTGTTGTGACATAGAATACATCTAATTAGAACATAGCATTATATATATATATGTACAATTGAGTTAATTAGTGCTTTTAGATGAAAAATAGGCTCACTGACAGGTCTCCAAGTGCAGTTGTTGGTAGTAACACTGCTCTTTTATCTTTCCGATGCTTTCACTGCTACTCAGTTTATAAAATGCCTTTGCAATAAATATGACACACATTTATAGGCTAGTAAATAAAAGCTAGGTATAAATTTTACAGAGTAATCCAAACTATTCTGATGAATGAGCACTGTTCAGCCAAACATATTTTACTAGAAGAATCTTGATGTAATAACATCTTTGGTAGAAAGAATGTAAGCAATGTTTTTAGGACAGGGAAGTGCAACTCAGCTTAGCAATGACTCAGAGAAGGATTTGAGGGTGGTCCTAAATTACCATTTTCACACAAATTCTTTGTCCACTACTGTAGCTGGTATAAAGGTTAATGTAATCCTGAAAATAACTAGGAAAAAAAAAAAAACAACAAACAACAAAAAACATTCAAGAGGAAAAGAACTGAAAAGATTGTTAATAGAATATTATGTCTCCTTTGGATGACCAAACTTTGGAAGACAGTGCAGAAGAAACAATGAGAGTATTTAAGTTCCATGAGAAGGCCTCAGCTGTGAGACTTAAGGGCTTCCACCTGTTCATTTTGTCAAAGAGAAGTATGGGAAATAACTTGGTCACTATGCACTATGTATAAGCAATCACAGTCTTTTTTCAGTATTGCAGATAAAGGGATGACATGATCCAATGTCTTGAATTTGAGGTTAGATAAACTTAACCTTTAAATAAGATATGATTTCCTAGCAGTTACGATAATTAAACATTGAAACACTCACCATAGGTGGTGGTGGATAAGCCATGAACTGGAATTTAAAATGAGATCAGATATCTTTTAAAACACATAATTTTTACTTTTGGAAACATTCTGTAATCTGCATACACAGAAGGTAAGGTTTGATGATCATACATTTACTTTTGGCATTGATGTCTGTATATAGGTTTGCATCTGAAGTGAACAGAATTTTATAATTAAATGTATTGAAAAGGTATTACGTCAATATTTAACTGCATGCAGTCCTCCCTTTCTAATCTGATCAAAGAGCTTCTCTACTGCTATTACATCTAAAACCTATTAAGTTAGCTTAGTATCCTATCTTAAGGTGGAAAATCACAGGTTTTATTTTTGTTGAGAGCTTGTCTATAAGCTGAGGTGTTTTATAAATGCCACAAAAAGTGGAAGTTCTACACAGCTAAAGTACATGGCACAAGTATCCTGTAACAGTAGGCACATACAGGTCACTGATCAAATATGTCACTGTCAGGATTCTTCTAGTTCAATCAATCACAGTTTTTATTTAATGAAGTTTAGCTCAAATATCATAGAATCATAAATAGTAAAATCATAGAATCAAAATCATAGAATAGTTTGAGTTGGAAGGGACCTTTAAAGGTCAGCTAGTCCAACCCCCCTGCAATAAGCAGGGACATCTTCAACTAGATCAGGATGCTCAGAGCCCCATCCAGCCTGACTTTGAATGTTTCCAGGGATGGGGCATCCACCACCTCTCTGGGCAACCTGTTGCAGTGTTTCACCACTCACAGCATAAATAATTTCTTCCTGATATCTAGTCTGTATCTACGCTCTTTTAGTTTAATTACCCTTTGTCCTATTGCAACGGCCGTGCTAAAACGTTTGTCCTCATTTTTCATATAAGCCCCCTTTAAATACTGAAAGGCTGTAATAAGGTCTCTTCAGAGCTTTCTCTTCTCCAGGTGGAAGAATCCCAGCTCTCTCAACATGTCCTCGTAGGAGAGGTGCTCCAGCCCTCTGATCATTTTTGTGGCCCTCCTCTGGACTTGCTCCAAGAGATCCATTTCTTTCTTGTCCTGAGGTTCTCTGCTGGATGCAGTACTCCAGGGCAGGTCTCACCAGAGCAGAGTAGAGGGGCAGAATCAGCAGATCAGCTCCCTCAACATGCTTCAATTAGCTCCCTGCATACTTCTTTTTATGCAGGCTGGGGTATTGTTGGCTTTGTGGGCTGCAAGCTCTCATTCCTGGCTTGTATCCAGTTTTTCATGCAGCAGTATCTCCAAGTCCTTCTTGGCAGGGATACTCTCAATCCCCTCATCCCCCAGCCTGTGTTGATACTGGGGGGTTGCCCCAACATAGGTACAGGACTTTGCACTTGGCCTTGTTGAACCTCATGAGTTTCACATGGGCCCACTCCTTGAGCTTGTGCAGGTCCCTCTGGATGGCATCCCTTCACTCAGACATGTCAATTGCACCACTCAGCTTGATGTTGTCCACAAACTTGCTAAGAGTGCACTTCATCCTGCTCCTTTTGTCATTGATAAAGATATTGAACAGTACTAGTCCCACTACAGTCTCCTGAGGGATACCACTCATCACCAGTCTCCATCTGGACATTGAGCCATTGACCACTATCCTCTGGATGCAGCCATCTAACCAATTCCTCATCCACCAGACAGTCCACCCATCAAATCCATCTCTCTCCAATTTAGAGAGAAGGATATTGGTGGGGACCATGTCAAAGGTGTTAGAGAGGTCCAGATAGACCACATCTGTAGCTCTTCCCTTGTGCACTCCATGTAGTCACTCCATCATAGAAGGACAAGAGGTTGGTCAGGCAGGACTTGTCCTTGGTGAAGCTATGCTGGCTGTCTCACATCACCTCCTGGTCCTCCATGTGCCTTAGAATAGCTTCTAGGACAATCTGTTCCATGATTGTCCCAGGCACAGAGGTGAGGCTGACAGGTCAGTTGTTCCCAGGGTCCTCCTTTCCACCCTTCTTAAAAATGGGCGCAATGTTTCCTTTTCTCCAGTCACTGGAGACTTCACCTGACTGCCATGACTTTTCAAATATCATGGAGAGTGGCTTGGTAACTACATCGGCCAGTTGTCTCAGGGCTCTAGGATGCATCTCATCAGGTCCCATCTACTTCTGTATATTCAGGTCCCTAAGGTAGTCATGAACTTTATCTTTTCTTCCAGTGGGAGGCACTTTTCTCCCACAGTCCCTGCTTTGCAGGTCATCCACTTGAGGGGTGTGGGAAGAGAGATTGCCAGTGAAGACCGAGGCAAAAAAGTTGTGGAGTACCTCAGCCTTCTCCTCATCTGTTGTTACCAGTTTGCCAGTTTTGCTCATCAGGGTGGGGTATGCTTTCTTTGACCTTCCTTTTCTAGCTGACATACCTGTAGAAGCCCTTCTTGTTATTCTTTGTGTCCCTTGCCAAGTTTAGCTACAGCTGTGACTTGGCCTTCCTGATCCCATCCCTACACAACCAGGCAGTATCCTTATGCTCTTCCCAGGATACCCGTCCCTGCTGGTACTGCCTGCGCATTTCCTTCTTACCCTTTAGTTTGACCAACAGATCTTGATTCAGCCATACTGGCCTCTTGCCTTCCTTGCCTAATTTCCTATACCTGAGTATCAAGAGCAGTTGCATTCTATGGAAAGCATCCTTAAAAGTCTGTTAATAAAAGAAGTCTCTCCTCAGGAAATTAAGGTGTTTAATTATTATTCTTTATCAATTTAGAAGAAGGAATCTTCCATTAGCCATGGACTTATAACTGAAGACTTATTCGTATTGTATATTATCCCCATTTTTTTCTGGTACATTTTTTTCCTAAACAGTGGAACATCCAGTAAAGTTACCTTCAGTAAAATTACCGTCAGTAAAGTTACTATCCAGTAAAGTTGGCAAAATCTAGAGAATCTTAAATACAAACATTTCTTGACATTCAAGTTTGAATTATTATTTTATTTAGGTTTTGGGGTTTTTTTTTGGTCTTTATTTCTATTATAGTATTTTTTCAGTGTAACACTGAGCTGATTTTTTTTCACTTTTGATCCAGTGGATAACCATCGACAATATCTATTCTCCTTCTCCATTTGTACTGCTGGTAAGCAGTGTGAATCATTTAAACTGACACAGGATAAGCGAGTGTATCATTTTACTTCATTGCAGATTTCTAAAAGTTATATGTTCAGGGCATGATAAGGATTTCAGTTCCCTGTGAGTGCTGGAGAGATTCAAGTGATGCTTCAAGTCAAGGTGTCTGTTTCATTCTTGAAGTTATTTTTTCCACTCTGAAATGACATAATGATGGCTAGAGACTCTTATGAGCTTAGAGTATTAGAGTATATCCATAAAGTTTTTTGTCTTTTACAGAGATCAGATCTTTTGATAGAATCTGACATTTTCTGAATTGCCCTTTTAAATTTTAATTTTTAAATCATGCTTTGTTATTCTGTAACTGAATTAAATCTGAATATATCTGGCAAACCTCCCATGCTTTCTGAATATTGATAAACACCAGACTTTAACCAGATTGGGTTTTATTTCCATAGGCTGATAGCTTTTTACTGAAATCCTAATTCAGAGAAAAAGACAGGATGCTAAAAAACATATAAGCAATTTGGCATTATCAGAGTACTGTAGGACTAATGAAATGGATATAAGGAGAAAAGTAATTAAAAAGAAGAATGAGAGTAATTCTCAGATTAAAAGGAGCCTCTTAATGTTTAGTGGTATTATAACACACAACTGGGGTTTTTTTGTTTGTTATGTTTTTAAGAATTTTGATGTCAGATTTGTGCAAGCACAGTGGATAATGGAATGCAATCTTAGGCCGTAACTGGTAAAAAGTTGTAAACTGTGTGAAACTAAGTAAGCTCTAATGTGATATCTTATTTGCATAAGCAGCAAAAAAAAAAAAAGTTTAATAAATGTAAATATTTCAGAATAGTCATGCTGTTAATAAATGCACAGTATCATGTAACTAAAGTTGATTGTCCTGTAGATGATGCATTTTTGTCTTAACAGTTCAAAGCTTCAGTGATCCAAAGTTTTTAAAATTACTGACAAGGTGACTTATTTTACTTTATTTCTTACGCAGTGTTTCTTAATACAGTGGTCAGACAATAATCCGTTATTTTTACTATCAAAGGTTGATGAATTGGCAAAAAATATCTTGACTCTGAATAACAGAGTACTAAAATTATTCAGTAAAGGGACAATCATAATAAGTGGTGATAGAAGCATTAAGGTTTTTCATGGTTTTTAAAAGGTAGAAGAGATTAATTGTATATATATATGAACAGAATTAGTACTAGGATATAAACCTAATAAAAAACCCAAATATATGGCAATATTCACCATTATCCTAGATTTAGAAAATTAGAGGAAAAAAACCCAAAACCAATAAACCCCCCCCCTACACTTCAATGAAATCAACAAGTTCAACGTACAGACTAAACACAGATATGATGCAAACAAAGTGATTAGAATCACCTACCAATATGCTTTGTGGTAGGTCAGATTCGTCTTATCCTTTGCAGCAAATTGTATTCATATGAAGATGGCTTCCTGAGCTAATTGTTCCTCGGATAAATGAATTATATTTTTCTTTACGGGTTCATAAAAAGCCATGAAGATAAAATCTGAGGCCATTTATCATATAGTCAATCTTTTGCCCTGCTCAGTTTTGATGTTAAGCACTTCTGAAGACCATGTCTGAATCATAATATTTTGATCATCTTTATCTAAGCTTCCATGAATATTTGCTACCTTGAGCTTTGGATTTATTTTCTAATGGTGGAATATACTATGTGTACTTCAAATATTAGCTGATCTAAGGGGCAAAGGGGAGGAGAAGATAAAATTATTTTTCCCTTTTCTTAGAAAAAAAGTTAGTACTTTTGTGAATAGAATTCTGTACACTTAAGTTAGACAAGTGACTGTAGAAGACTATAGGTCTGGCTTTGGCCTACTAATCTCCAGGACAGTCTTAGAAGAATGGTATAATTCTTAATTTTACCAAATCCTTGAGATGTATTTGCAGTGTCAACTCCATGTTCTTGCAGCTAGATTTCTACTGGAATCCAAACCAAATTAGGTGTCTTCTGCTTGGATCTCAGTATCTGATTTCCTTTTAATGAAACACTTTTTCTTGCTGTGTTAGGAAGCCTCTTCCACACTTAAATCAGCCTTCTGAAACACAAAGAAGGTTTTAATTTTCTCAGAAGAAAGTATAAACTAGAGTGGGTTTTTTCCCAATAAGTTGCTTGAACAATGTTGTATGTAGAGTCTAGAGCATTATATCAGCATGTATACCATTCATAATGTTAAAGACGTATGTACCTCAGGCACTACAGGACACAGAATTTTTCTCATTTAGAGAAATGAAAGAAAATAATTTACTGATATACATTTCAGTTTCATAGTTGCTCTCATTTTGACAAGAAACTATGGTTAGCAAATCCATTCTGAAGAGAAAGATTCTTATTTAGGCATGGTCCTGCGGAATGAAGAATATGGATTCATTACATGCAAAAATGAAATTTTCATCTAGTTATTAGTGAAAAGAGTACACACAGGAAAAGTGGAAAACATTTTTTTTTTTGTAGAATCAGCCACCTACTCTTTATTACTTAGTGTCTTTTGCTGCATTCACCACCTACTGTGAGGTCTATTTTACTTTGTTATTTTCCCAGCTTCTTTCACTGCTTCTCTTCCTCTTCTTTTCTTGGTGAATATCTTCTCTCTACATTTTCCTTCCTATAGGTTCTGTTTCCATTTTTTTTAGAAAACGAAGTCGTTCATTCCTCCAAAATATCTTACAGGTGATTTGCAGACTCTGACAGAGACCATTAAATCAGTAAGATTCCATAAAAGTATGAAGTCTTTTTTCATGTGAACAAGGTCATACTTGCAGTAATTATTTTGATTCCTATTAAATTAAGATTTGGTCTGCTTGAACCCGCTAAAACACTGGCTCTTTATTGCACTGCATTAAAAATGCTTCCCACAGCTAAATTTACATGGACTTAGCTATGAATGGGTTTGTGTCTCTTCATACTTTCTCCTTAACCCTATTTTTATTGAAGGGTCCTACTCTGGAAAGGTCTTTTTCTGGAAAACTCTGTATTGAAGGATCTATGAAAGAGATTCTCAGAGTATTCTGCTACTCTGAAAATAGAGGCATTAGTAGATCTGTCACTTCTCCATTTTATTTTACTTCAATTTTAAGTAACTGAGCTTCTTTTCTGTAGAATATTTATGGATGAATTATTTCATTATGTTAACTGCTAATCAAGACTTAACCTTAACTACAGCCCCCTTGTTATTGCATATGGATTTCATTTTACTTGCATTTCTTTTCTGTGTTTACTATGCCCTTGCTCTACATTTCTTTAAAAGCATTGCCTTTCTCACATCTGGTATTTAGAGATTATGAAGGATTGAAAATGATCAAAATAACAGAGTAAAGATTTCTCTTAAAATCCTTCTTTCTTTCCTTCTTTCCTTCTTTGACTGGTTATTTTGGACTTCAGGCAAAAATATGAGCTTTCTTGGAAGAATCCAATGCAGAGATTAAAATAAATAAAAAAAAAAAAAAGAAACAACTATTTTTGGAAGATGGAACTCTGGTGCTGATTAAATAGCCTTAAACATTTGATTCACTCTATGGGACTGATCTATTTACCTTATGGCAGAAGAAGATACTCTGAAAGGTCATAATATGCACAAGTAAAAAGAAACCATCTTATGGCTCATCTTCGTATGCTCTGTCACTGATTTAAAAACAATGTCTTATGCATTCATGTGATTTGTCCATTCTACGACTTGAATGTCATCATAAATGAGGCAATTAACCCATTTCTAAAATGTCCAGTTATATATATCTGTAGTGCAAATGGTATGTAGCATAAGTGTAATGTAAAACAATATTGGCAAAGTTTCATGAAAACAGGGTAAGAACTGCTGGCAGCAATATACATATAAATTAAGATAGGATGGGGCAGATCCGGAGATGCAGATAAGGAGGGCTCCAGTTTTCTTTGCTGAAGGAAAGATATCTTGATTTCCAAAATGTTAGATTTTAGAAACTGCATCATCTTGCCTGATGGATTTGCAATGCCTCTGCCATTTAGAGAAATGAAAAAGTATCATGTACCAAAAACAGAAAAAGATGAGCAACAAGTTGGGTAAATAACAAATTAATAAATCATAGCTTATGTCTGTGTCCTGAGACCTACACTGCAACTCCTGCTACACCAATGGCTATATTACTGTTTTGTAATACCAGAATGCTATTAAGTACATTTTCATGATATCATGTTAAGGGACTTAAAAATTTTCTCTTCATAGTCCTTAAAAGTGTAATCTGTAAATAATCTGGATCTTCAGATGATAGAAGGCAACACAGTTGTTTCAAAATAAGTACATAGTCTGAGATATCTAACTGTGTGTCAGAATGTGGCCCACTGTTTACCATGTTGTAACCTGTAAACCCAGTGCTCTCTACTGACCCTTTCCACCTTTATTCTCTTTGATTTTATAGTTTATGTGTTATCACAGTGTCTTGCTAATGTATAAACACATTCAAAAAGATGCAAAATCCCTTCATGGAAAACTTGCAGCCTGACTAAATCAGGGGAAACTGAATGGTCAGATGACCTGCATAGTGATATAAAGCACACCAGGAGGTAGTTATGAAATGAATTCCAAACTCCACATTATTTCCTTAAGCTGTGCTCGCAAATAAGCAGCAGGGCAGTCTTTATTTTGTCATTTATTCTTCTTGTAATATATTTCTGCAATTAACAAAGGTTCTTATCGATCATATTAGAATTGTTTGAGCACAACTAAATATTACTGCTTTGGTAATTTGCATTTTACTTAATCCATCTTATTCTTAGAAACTGGTCCTTATCCTGAAGCAATGTGGAAATATTAGAATTCTTCTTTAAGCATAAAATGAATCCTTATCATAGTAAGTTGGAACATGATAAATGTTTCACATTACTCCTCATCCTACATGGAACTCTGAATGGATCTGTGTGAACCCTACACTTTAAGAAGGGAAAAGGAAAGGACTGTGGTGGGTTAATATTTGCTGGTTGCCAGGTGCCCACTGACCCTCTCTCACTCCCCCTTGTAAGTAGGACAAGGTGGGAAAATAAGATGAAAGACCTCATAGGTTGATATAAGGACAGGGAAATCACCTACCAGTTGCCATCACTGGCAAAACAGACTCGACTTGGGGAAATTAGTTTGACTTACAGTCAGTTATTAACCGTGTAGGATAGTAAGAAACAGAAGCAAAACCACCTTCCCTCCACCCCTACCTTCTTCCCAGGTCTACCTTCTCCACCCCCACCTTGAGCAACAAAGGGGAGATGAAGAATTGGTTTTGCTGTCAGGTCATAACACTTCACCACTGCCACACCTTCCTGCTCACGCTGTTCCCTGCTCCATGAGACACAGTCCTTTGTGAACTTCTCCAACCTAGGTCCTTCTCACAGGATGCAGTTTTGCAGGAACTACTCCAGAAAGGGCTCTTTCCATGGGGTACAGTCCTTCAGGAATAGACTGTTCCACTCCACGTCCCCCATGGGCCACAGTTCATGCCAGGAAACCTGTTCCTGCGTGGGCTCTCCGTGGGCTGCAGTGTGGATTTCTTCTCAGATGTGGTCCTCCATGGACTGCAGGAAGACAACTTGCTTCACCATGGGCTGAAGGGGAATCTTTGTTTTGGCACCTGGAGTACATCCTCCTCCTTCTTCACTGACCTGGGTTTCTGTAAGGCCGTTTCTCTCACCTTTTCTCACTCCTCTCTCTCACAGCTGCTGTGCATTTTTTAACCTTTCTTAGGTATGTTATCACAAAGACTCCACGAGTGTTGCTGATGAGCTCAGATTTTGCCAGCAGCAGGTCCATTTTGGAGCTGGCTGGAACTGTCTGTGCCCAACATGGGGGCAGCTCCTGGTCTCTTCTCACAGAGGGCACACCTGCAGCCCTGCACTACCAAGACTTTGCCATATAAAACCAGAAGAGGACTGAAGTAAATGTTTTGGACTGATGCACATTAGTGACCTGTCCTGGATAAGCTGAAGATGAGACAAATAATACAGTAGTAAGAAGCGAAACTATATAGAAGTGACCTACCACTATCTCACTGCATTCATTCACTCTTCACAGTTGAGTTCCTCATTAAAGACAAGGAAACGTGAAAAGATTTGCACTGCCTGGGTTATTTTTGCTGTCACTGAGCTCATTTCTACAACTTGCTCAGGTTTGTGCATGCACTGTGCTGAAGAAATCCAGGACCACTGGGAAAGTTTTACTTTGCTTCCCTTGCATAAAGCTCCCAATACTCCGGCTTTGTACAGATGAAACCTAAGGAGTGGAAGGCTCTCAGAGATCCCCATAGGTCAGGTTTTGTTACAAATTTACTGGAGAAGTAAATACTATCAGAAATCATCTTCAGGGTAGAATTGTAGTTTCACAGACACATATTAAAGAACAAATTATATTAATAGGTAGTAGGGCACAGTTATTTCACAATGTTGTGGCATATTCCTTTACCAAGTAGTACGACAGTAAAGCATGATGCATTTTTAGACATTGTTTAGGTGAGTATCAAAACTGTAACAGAAAAGTTGGACAAAAAAAATGTAGTTCTAGAAAATGTGATCAAATTCTGGTCAACAAAAACAGATATAAAAACAGATTTTGCAAAAGATTTCAGATTAAACTTGGGGAGGCAAGGAGGGAAAAATAAGAGAGAGACAGAAATAATTAATGAAATCACATGCTAAAGGGGTGAAGGGTATGATTTATAGACAATATTAATGATTTCCTAAAGGCAACAATTTAGTGATGACTTGCAGCTAAGATCCCAAGAAAGGGAAAAGTTTGCAAGGTCACCTATATCAAGGCAGCTGCATTTAGACTGGAACCAGTGCACATAAGGCCTACAGAACAATAAGGGTAATGGAGAGTTTATCTTGCTGGAAGAAATAAAAGCTTTGGCTCATTAAACCTGGAAAATTAAGGTCTAAGTCTAATATGACTGTCCAATCTAAATATATTGGGGGGCTGGAAAAGCAGAAAAAATAAACACTAGGAAGATATGTGAGTTATTTAAACTACAAGTAATAAGAACAAATGGGTATCAACTGGCCATGAATAAACTTAAAATAGAAATTAAATGTCTTCTTTACTATCAGAATTATTATGGAAGTTTTCTAATGAATGGGAACATGTTTAACTATTGTTAAGAAGCTTGCTTAGTTTATAAACAGCATTGTATGATATGCTTGCCCATGAAAGCAAAGAACTACAGTCAGCATCTCAGGAAGCCTTCCCAGTTTTCCATCCCAATGACCTGACAGAAGACTAGGTCACAGTACCATAACACTTCCTCCTCCAGCATATAGGCAAAAGTAGGAACTTCACCTTCTTTCCCAAAGCATGTATATGTCTCTCTGGAGACAGTAAATCATGTGTCACAGGTACTGTAATTCATTCATAATATTCTTGCCTGAATTTTTTGTCTTTAATCTGACTGAGAGTCATTGTGCATAGTTTCTCTGTGCATCTTCTACAGCCAAACTATTATGTTACATGGAAGGTAAATGGCCTTTAACTGGGTGTAGACAAAGATTTTCTTCTGCAGCTTTGTGCAATACTTGGTGCATACTTGTCACCAATTCAAAAGTTCAGTAAAGGATTAACAAAATCACAGTCTGCATGTAAAATACGAAGTAAAATTAAAATCATGGGTTAGTGATCTTTTAATTCTGTTGAGGACAACCCATAAAATTACTTCCAAGACTGCAAAAAGTGCTTATGGATCAAGGATTGGCTTTTAAATTGGACATATGAATGTATTAATAATTAGATGAAATTTAACAAGTTGCAATGCCACATTCCACACCTAGCACAGAGTAATGCTGGGCACAAGTATAAATCGGGAGAGGAGTGTCTGGAGATCAGCCCTGCAGAAAGGGATCTGAGGGTGCTGGTCTACACCAGGCTCCATAGGAGTCAGCAGTGTGCCCTGGCAGTCAACAGGACAAACCACATCCTGGGGTACATCAAACACAGGATAACCAGCCACTCAAAAGAGATGAATGATTATGCCGCTGTATTCAGCATTGGTGAGGCCTCACCTTGAGTACTGTGTGCAGTTCTGGGCCCCAAAATTTAAGAAGGATGTGAAGGTCCTTGAATGTGTCCAGAGAAGGGCAACAAACCTGGAGAAAGGGCTGGAAGGCATGTCCTATGAGGAACAGCTAAGGACTTTGGCTTGTTTAATTTAGAGAACACATGGCTGAGGGGCGACCTCATTGCTCTCCCACTTCCTGCTGAGGGGAAGTGGAGAGGGAGGTGCTGATCTCTTCTCCCTGGGATCCAGTGATAGGACACATAGGATGGGTTTAAAGCTGCATCAGGGGAGCTTCAGACTAGACATTTGGAAGCAATTCTTTACCAAGGGGGTGGTTAAACACCGGGAAAGGCTTCCTAGAGAGGTGTTTGATGCCCCAAGCCGTTTCCAGTGTTTGAGGTATACAGACAATGCCCTTAATAACATACTTTAACTTGGTCAGCCATGAATTGGTCAAACAATTAGACTAAGTAACCGTTGTATGTCCCTTCCAACTGAAACAGTCTAGTCTATTCTAGTCTAGTCTACTCTAGTCTAGTCTAAATCAGTTTAGTATTACATAAATAAAAGGCATTTTTTAATTAGAACAGGCATTTCAATTTGTTAATTTTAAAATCACACTTGTAAACCAAAACAGAGCACTATATTCAACTGGAAACTGAATGTTTCTCAGCGTTGTCAAATATCAGTGTAAGATCCATCAAAAATAAATCTCCCAAGAGTGTTTGTGTAAACTAAAGATTACAGTACAGCTGGAATACGAGGTATTTGTCATGGGTTTGCTCTATTATGTTCCAGCATACACATCGGGCCAACAGACTGCAGCTCTTGAAAGGATGGTGCAAATTTCTTTAATCTTCACCCTCCCCTACTTTTAGGCTAACAAGAAAATTGGAGGGAGAAATTGTCTGCTTATGGTATACTGCAATTTGTCCTCAGCAAAAAATATATTTTTTGATTTTTTAACAATCACTTAACTGTAATTAAATTTTAAAATAAATGTTTCTCCTTGATTCCAGTAAAAATGTAGTTTTCTGAGTAGTCATGTAGCAAGCAAAGAAAATGATTCACCATAAGCATAGCAAATATAAGACAATGTCACCGCAGTGCAGTAAGTGATGGATACCTGCTTAGAATCAGATTTACTTATCAGAAATTTACATATTTAATTTTATTATACACAATTATAATTCTCTTTGAAAGTCATTATCCACTTTAGATTCCATGAGCTAGCTTACATCTATGAGGCAACTTTTCTGAAGCTTTCTTAATCCTCAAGGGATATTTTCTGCTTCTTGAGAAGTTTCAGGAGACTTTTCTTATTGAGCAAATACTAGTACCGCAATTGAGAAAGTAAATAATACAAATTCTGAATACCTTGCGTCTTTCAGTATAGAAACCCGTAGCCTAGCTTTCAGAGAAGGGGCTCAGCAATTAGTATTTCCTCTCCTAGTTCTCAGCAGATGAGATCATGACATTGGGATAGACATTTATCTTCTCTACCTGAGCATCCCTAGCCATAGAAAGAGAGATTCTGTTTATTCCTTTTTCTGCAATCATGAAGACTAGATTCCAAATAAAGCACTGCACTTGAGTATACAGTAGGACACATTATACATGTGTTCTATTGCTCAGGGATTTGATTATTTATATATTTGCATTATTTTTTTTTCTTTGTCTTTGTTAAAGTAATATAGGTGTTGAAATTTTCTTTTTAAGGACAGAATCTATCAAATTTGTTACTGAATTTGCAGCAGAACTGAAAAATAGCAGAAAAGCCATCATAGAAGGCAAATAAAGTAATTTCATTATAGGCAACTATAAATAATATCACTGTGGTAATGAGTAAAGAAGATACGCCTTTACTAGCCTTACCATAAAACTTTTAATATAACCAAACACTTGGTTGTACATTCACTGATATTCTCCTGTTTGTTCAGCAACTAGCATGTTGGTAATAGCATGTGGATTATAATTGAGGCTGGCAAGTATTGCTGCTGTGCAAATAATAAATGTGTTTGCCACAGGAAGCTTGGAAAATTGGTTGGGAAGAATATACCATAAAAAGTGGTATATCATGATGATTATTCTGTGCTGTCATGTTTTGAGCCATCAGTCTTTGATTTGGCCAACTTTTCTTATGAAGGTAAATTTTTGAAAGCTCAAAAATCCAAGAATGAAACACATTTTCTTCTTTTAGTGTTTGAAAGATCAATTAGGTAAAATCATATATTGTTTTTTCAAAATTTTGTTTATATAATAATTTGTTTCATTTTTATTATCTCAACTTTAATCAGATTCACAAGCTTCTGAATTATGCTAAAGACTCTACAAGTCAAATTGCAGAAAAACTAATAGGTTTCTTGCATTAGAAGAGGAGTAACTAGAGGTTTTTATGGATATATCTATGTTAAAATTTTATTTTGAATCAGAATTGTGCTTTGAAAGTAAATCTCTTAATTGCCTCCGGTCTTCATGGCTGAAAACAAATTAAAAGGTGCACCAAAGTCTATGACTTAGGGCTCCAAGTGCTAAAGGACATTCAGTCCATGGGATCAGACCAGAGATACTACAAAATAACTCCCATGTAGTGTTTCAGTCTGCAGCACCACCACAATTGCCTCAAAACACACATTGTCTGCAGTCTGCAAGACTTTGTCACTGCTTAGCCATCCTCAGAATATCTCACTCTGAACAGAAGTGCAATGTCCTGATAGAACATCTTCCTGTTTGTTGCCTGCCAAAGAGCACAGTAGCTATCTCTTTCTCTGTCAGTATTAGCACAATCATTTCAAGTTCTTTGTGCAGTAATTTGAAGGAACAGATGAAATTATTATTTTGTACAACTGTTGAATTAGTTCAGACATTTTCATTTTTTTATCCAAAGCTCCAAGAACACTGCTAAAAATATGATAGTTTTGTTATATTTCAATTCATGGAGTCTTAGCATACTGACCCATATACTGGTTTTTTTCCTATATTTCACCCCATTTATTTTGGTATTATGATTTCTGTTCAATATTTGCAGTTTGCTGGCATTTATAAGTCACAGCTAGAGTTAGATATGTTATCTTGATAAATATGCTGTAAAAATTACACACTGTATTAAAAAAAAAAAAAGATATGCCTCTCCAACCTAAATCAGAGATTTGTGCTGAGATGTTTAAGCAGTTAAAATCTCTCCTTTCCACTATACTTTCAAAGTGTTAGAGTCAGGGCTTCCTTTACTGCTATTCTACTCTTAAAGTTGGTGCATATGACTTGCCTTTGAGAAAAAATGAAAACTCTTTTCTTTTTGAAGTGCTGATGCTGCCAATTAGCAATTTTTATTGATTTTGACCAGTGGCTAACTGATTGTAATTCTTTCCAGTAAGTGTAAACACATTCTTCTGTCTGAGGGGACTCACATTCATGTCCTCCACTTTCCAATAGCATATCCAAATGATCCATGTATTCTAGTCAGGAAGTCATTTATAAGTGATATTGGACCATATCTGTCTATCAACATTTTGTAGCCAATGGTTGGGTTTTTTATGCTATGAATGCATGATTTTCAGATACCAGTTTTCAACTTAGGTGTTTAACATCTAGTTTGGGCTTTTTTTGTGAAATATTTGGGATACCTTTAGTGGTATTTGTGGCAGTTTGCAATTAATGTTGAATTACAGAATTTTGTAGTGCATCACAGTGCTGTAAGAAAATTTGAAAAGAAGCCAATGTTCTTAGGTGTACTAGTTTTGGCTGGAACAGAGTAACTTTTCTTCATTCTATTATTTAGTGTTTACACAACATCAAGGCCTTTTCTGCTTCTCAGCGAGTATGCTGGAGGTGCACAACAAGCTTTGAGAGGAAACAGCTGGGACTGCTGATACCAAATGTCCAAAGGGATATCCCATACCATATGATGTCATGCTCAGCAATAAAAGCAGGGGGAAGAAGGAATAATGTTCAGAGTGGTGGTGTCCATCTTCCCAAGTAAACATTACACATGATGGAGCCCTCCTTTCCTGGAGATGGCTGAACACCTGCCTGCCAATGGGAAGCAGTGAATGAATTGTTTCTTTTGCTTTGCTTGCATGTGTAGCTTTTGTTATTTTATTAAATTGTTTTTATGTCAACCAATGAGGTTTTGCACTTTTACCCTTTGGATTCTCTCCCTCACCCTGATGAGGGAGTGAGCAAATGGCTGTGTGGTGCTGAGCTGCCTACCAGAGCTAAACCACATGAGGCAATTGTGTTCCTTAGTGTTCAGTAAATAGATTTACTGTACAACACCCAGCATGACTTTTTTGTTTGTTTGGTTTTTTTTTTTTTTTTTAGTTTTTTTTTTTTTTGTTTTGGGACTTTTGGGGGGTTTTTTTGAGGACAGCTATCAAGGGAAGC